>JAUTBX010063100.1:0-12662 GCA_032361465.1 Lepetodrilus tevnianus | reverse complement strand
GAAATTAACACTAGCCCGTTAGCCCGGGCTATTTCTCCCAATGCTAAAGGTATCCTAAGGGCTAATAGAAATTCATGATTTTTGTGAATTTTTGTTATTTGTATCACTATCCGGGCTAATTGGTTTTATAAGTAAGTTTCTATCGTTGCTGGACAAGTGAATGACCCCATGGGTTGGCCCTATTTATGGCCAAAAACAGGGCTAACACTATGTGCAAAGAATGCATTAATGTGCTATCCAAGGGAAGAATGAGGACACGTATTATCGGAAGTGGAGTAAAATCATAAAATCACATCCATCCAACATTACTTACAGTGTAACTTCCCCGTCAATGCAGCCTACAGCGATGATGTCTCTGGTTGGATGAAGGTCTATCGTAACTGCTAAATCACCCAGCTCAATTTCCTTTGGCGCTTCCAATTCCTAATAAATAAAAATAAAATAAAATATGATGAGTCCAATAAAACAAAATAATAAATAAATACAATCGTCCCACAGAACTAGTGGGCAACTATTGTAACAATAACAGTTCTAGAAGGAAAAAACTCCAGATTATTCCTATTCTAAGAGTAATCATACGAAATGTAGACATGCTATCTAGTTATTAGCCATGTGTTGTACCCTAATTTCGTGGCAAGCCCCAAAACTTTATTCTATTTGCTGAATGTAAACTACTATCAATTTACTTTTTAAGGTATATATCTGAAATATATTGTATAACTTAACATTTCAGATAGTGTATATCTGAACACTGTCATAGAGAGAAGCTAGTGACGGTGTTTTCAACATGTTTAAACTACACTTCCGAAAGAACACTCACTTCGTCGGCCATACTTGCTGGAATTAAACTGGGCTCACAATACAGAATGTTAGATACGCGCAGCGTATGGAACTAATAAACTAGTTTATATGTCTTATAAATTGCGAATCAATTATATTACGGAAATAGATCCTAATAGGTTTAACATCATTTACTGGCATATTAGATAGTCTTTGGATTCAATAGAATACATAGACCCAATATAATTACTCGATTAGTAACCATATTAGTAGTCGTATATGTCGTCGAAATAATGCTGTAACCAAATAATCTTATACATTTCCAATTCTGTTTTATTTAGAAATGTGAACAGATTATCTCGTCACATTAATCATTAGTATTGCTATATCTCACTTTCTGCGCGTTCAGTGTTCAATTCAAATTTAGACGGTATCAATTTACGATTGATACCCTCTGATTTCCAAACAGTAGACCTTTATCCCCTAAATATCTCCCTTGTCTTGCTCGTAGCAAATGGGTGAAGGATTCCCGCAGCAACGTTAAACTCCATATTCACTCACTCACCCTTGTCTTGCAATGTTCATCAATTCATATCGTCGCAAATGGGTGAAAGATTCCTGCAGCGACGTTAAACTCCATATTCACTCACTCACTCATCAATTCATACCAGAGCTGGATAGCAGGTGTCATTGACTTCACAGCAATACCTTCATGAATTGCTATTTGCGTTCTTTTGATGATTTAATAATACCTGCGCTATCTATTTTGTCTGGTCCGAGAGTATGGTCACGTGGCGGTGAAGTGCAAAAAACCACAGCAGACCTGGCTCAGTCTACTCAGTACCAAATGGTTTTCGGCCATCCCAGTCTAGCCGAATCTAGCTGGTCACGAGAGTATGTGATATGCGTGCGCAAAGTGGCTAGAAATCCATGCCTGAAAAAAGTTTACTCGCAGCCTTAGTGATATTGGATGATAAATATGATCTCGCCGTTGTGTCTTTTGATATAAAATTTATCAACAAGAATTCTTGGCAGAGACTTATGTTTGATATCAAAAGACATTTGGATGAGGTTCTATGTTTATATTTTGGTACAGGCCTAGAGAAGCAGCTACATGAATATCTTGACGACACATCTGAAGTGGACGCTTTTCTGTCGGCCATTGAAGGTGACCAGGATGCAGCATCTGTTGCCATGGAGATATTCAGAGCCTCAGTCAAGGTGTGGTAACATTCAGTTTCACTAGTCTTCATCTCTCTAGTCAAACGGCATGCATTAGTGGGGCGAATTCTATTTTTACCGTATCCAGTTTATTTATTCTGGTGATAACCATGTAGATGACATGTGCGTGGCTGTTGTTTTGTTTACGTACCTTAAGTTGTATCCCGATTTATTACGTGTGAACCTCTGATTCAAACATAAATTTAAGCACACAATCCTAATTAACAGTGTATTAAGATTTTCTGTGGAATTTGAGTAAACCCATGGCTCGTGTTTGGCTATCATCAGAACTTGGGAAATTCTGGTAAATTCTAAAAATAAACCTGTAAATGTGAGTTGAACGCTGCCTCTGCTATAGGGGTTGTGCTCCTTTCTAATGTTCTATCACATGTCTAGTACATGTGCTGTTCTTTAGAATGAAGTGAGCAAGCACAGCACATAGTAAATTGCATTGCCAGCCATGTTGGATTGTGTGCTGTGTCGTCTGCACCACCTATTTCGCTGGTACATGTCCCGGACACCGAGAACACTGTGCGGTGTTGCTCCTTTGTAACCGCACACGTGTCGGACGGAAAGTATAGACAGAACATCTAGAAAGGAGCACAGCATAGATTAACATTATGGAGTGTTTTAGTGAACGTTGTTGTCCTATGCAGGTGCTGCAGATATCTACGAGTGACCAGCTTATCGTGATGTACGCGTGCTGCTGTGGTCAGAAGGAGGTCCAGGGTACATTCCTGACGGACACCGAGACGCGCCTGTTGGATCTCTTTGTGTGTCTGCTGGAGAGACGGGAGGTACTGGGGATACTGTCCACCTCACAACATATAATAATAATAATGTTGGATCTCTTTGTGTGTCTGCTGGAGAAACTGAATAAATAAATAAAACATGTTATCTATTTATTTATCAGCTGTTTATTGTGTTCATTGCTTATTATATTTCAAAACTGAGACTATTGGAAGCCAATTTCAATTAAGATCTGGTTTTTTTTCTTCTCAGGAATGTTCAAAACGGCAGCTGATGGAACTACTGTGGAATGCTGTATTTCTGCCGTGTACGACACTTTCTGGGCGAATGTCTCTCTGGTTAGTGGATATATGTACGCACAAGCCTGCCATAAACATCCTACCTACTGATACATAACATTGACATATGACGAATGTCTCTCTCGTTAGTTCTTACAATACTTTGTTAAGTAGATATATGTACGCACAAGCCTGCCATAAACATCCTAGCTACTGATACATAACATTGACATATGTCAATTATTGCCAATATGTACAAGTTTAAACGGATCTACAAAACATGATACATCCTTCATAAAACACAGATAATGTGATTTTAAATGTGATCATTGTTTTTATGAATGACATGCTTATTCTTTGATTTAATGGATTTAATATTTTATTTCAGCCGAATGTATACAGCATTGTGTCGCTTTGAAGGTAAGATTATTGTTTCAACTGGCGAAATGACGTCACTCGATAATGAGTGAGTAGGCAATAAAATCTTACCTACTGTAACATGAAACTTTATGGCCTACTCATGTTTTCATACGTCTTCGCAAAAGTATTCTCCTATCTTAGATCAGAATGTCGATATATGTCCGGGTGTTTTAATTTTTTTATCTGGTCTGTCACTACTAACAAAAATAATATACCCTAACACGTTCATTTAAAAATGAAATTTCGAGATGATAAATCTACAGTAGATCACCCCAAAGATGAAGACAGGGTTTATAGCTCATAGGAGTTGGGATATATAAGATTGTTTAGTAACCCTCATCATGCTGAATTAAGCACTAAACTGCTCTTTAGAGACATCTCGGGTTGCCTTCAGCAATGAGAGGGTTAACTGATTAACCCTCACCATGCTGGAGAAGCCCTAAAGAGCAGTGCCTATGCCTAATGCAGCAGGGAGAGGGTTAAAGCATTTTGTTATCCATTAGTGTCAATGTCTCCCTGCAAGCACTGTTATAGAGCTTGCTATGCTTCGTCTGTGAACATGGATATGTATGTATGTGAGTTGCTAGCTAGTTTAACCCTTGCTGTCTTGTAGGTGACCTGGAGCAGGTGCGGGTGTTCATCTTCAGACTGCTGACCTGTGGCTATGTCAGCTTCGTGGAGGCGGTTCTGGCCGTGGTGGGGGTGTGGCCTCTCACTCTCAAGTACGCTGGAGGTGTGTGAACTTACAACATACATGTATCACATTTCTCAATTCAATGGTAACGCTCCTCCCAGGTCTAGCACTGGTAGCATGATTTCCTCTAAAAACAAGAGAGATTTTTTTTTTTTAATGGTCCTCTTATTTAGGGGTGGGTGGTAGCGCAGTGGTAGAACATTGGTCCCGTTCAAATCCCGCCCCAGGGAATCTGGCATCAATGTTCAAAAAATTTACCTTTCTGATGCGATATTGATAGGATGCACCGTCTGTAGAGTGGCAATGCAGTTATCATTCTTGGTCTTGTCAGTACCAACCGGTGCTCGCAGGTATACTGCAACATTCAGCGCTACGGATGTTGCAGGTTTCCTCCTACTATAAACTGAGTGAAAGAATCTTGGAAGTGACTCTAAACCTGAGGATGTGTAAACATATCTAGGGTAACCTCCGAGCAATCACTGCTTGTGTTGCAGATACGTGTGCGATGGTTCAGGTGGTAAGATTTCTCGTTCTGACGGCCTGCTGCTCGGACACTGCTAATGCTGCTGTAAAAATGGTTAGTATCTCTGAGCAACGCGAGTGGCAATTACCATTTGCCATGTTCAATGCACTAACATAATTTCAGTTGTGATATCTGTGAACTAATCTAGACAGCATCTCTAAACCCCAATTTAAAAATAATAATTTTAAAATATATTTTTAATTATTGATAGTTTGTTAGATATACCGTAATTATTCTAATAATTCGAACCCTCTAATAGTTTGAACACCTAAATTAATCTATAATATATTACTTTTAAATTCTGATGCTAAATTACCATTTTCGTTTCAAATCGTTATTTTCTAACTATGCGAACACAACCATTTTATAAACAATTAAGTATATATTTTTTTTAACTCCTTCATTTATATACCATTTCATTTACAACCATGTTTTGTACTTTAATTTGGTTATCCCTAATTAATAGTATAAGAACATGGATCATTTTCAATTTCCATATTTTAATCGAACAGCTACAAATTTAATTATTTTATCCTGTTCAAATTAATGGGGTTAATTACAGTACCCGTTGTTTTGTTGTAGCTCCCACGTTGTTTCAATGTCATCTGTGATTGGCCAGAGGCGATAGAAGATCCGGGACAACTTCTGTCGAGAATCGTAAAAAAACTGAAAGCTTGCGCCACATTCCAACAGGAACAACGTAAGTACAGGCAGGAATAATTTAAGTACAGGCAGAAATAACACCTGTCTGGGAAATTATTTTGCCTTGTGTTTGTTTTGGTAATGGTGTTAAAAGTTATAACTGGACTGCACTACTTATCTGGACACTATACTACACTAGACTACACTACACTACACTACACTACACTACACTAGACTACACCACACCACACCACACCACACCACACCACACTATACCACACTACATCACACTACACCACACCACACCACACTACACTACACTACTTTTCTACAAGGTAGTGGCTGGCTGAATGATTTTGTAGGAAAATAGGTTTGCACATGCGTGCAATCCATTTCCTTGACATCAAAATGAAGTAGAATGAAAAGAAAAGTAAAATAAATTTAAAAAATAAAATAAAAATTACAAAATTACAAATAAAGTAAAATAAAATATATTGACATTTATATGAGTGTATATGCTACTTCCATGTGCAGACGGACTGTTTGAAAGTATGAAGTGTATATGCTACTTCCATGTGCAGACGGACTGTTTGAAAGTATGAAGTGTATATGCTACTTCCACGTGCAGACGGACTGTTTGAAAGTGTATATGCTACTTCCATGTGCAGACGGACTGTTTGAAAGTATGAAGTGTATATGCTACTTCCACGTGCAGACGGACTGTTTGAAAGTGTATATGCTACTTCCACGTGCAGACGGACTGTTTGAAAGTGTATATGCTACTTCCATGTGCAGACGGACTGTTTGAAAGTATGAAGAGCATAGAACTGCTTCTCTGGAGCAGCGGCTGGAAATTCACGTACACCAACTTCGTCAACCGCCATCTTTATTCAGCGACGGACCAGTGGAAAGCCAAGGGAGACAACTCAGGAATTCATCCGAAATACATCTGCACGTTGATGAGGATATTTGGTAAGATCGAAATGCATCGGGGGCCCAGTATCGTCTGTGTTGCTGTAGACAGTTCAAAATATTGAATATATACTTTGTGGTAATGCTAATATTGACAGCTACAGGATTGTTCTCCTGCTCGTGAGTAGTGGCATCGGATCCTATCAATTATTAAACGAAACTGACTACCGATATGCTGAATGCTACCGGTATGCTGAATGCTACCGGTATGCTGAATGCTACCGGTATGCGGAATGCTACCGGTATGCTGAATGCTACCAAGTTGAAATGGTGTGGCTCGTAGCACAATGGAAGAACGTTGGGTTCAAATCCTGTCCCTTGCATCAATGTTCGCAAAATAATACGATCATGATAGAATGCGCTGTGTATACTGTAGCCATGCAGTTACCATCCTTGGTCTGTCAGTACCAGCCGGTGTTCATGGGTTTACTGCCACATTTAGCACTATAGGTGTTGTGAGTTTTCTCCTGCCCTAAAAAAAATAACAAGCTGTGATATAAGTGAACGAATCTTAAAGCAGTTCTAAATCTCAATTTATTAATAAAAAGTTGGAAAATATTTCAAGAAGACAACATGGAGTTATTTAATTTGTTAGCTTTCTTGTCGCAAATGTGTGAAAGATTCCCGCAGTGACGTTAAACTCTATAATTCACTCATTATTAGCTTTCAAATACATGTATTGTGATACGATAGTATTCGCTCAACCTAAAATCGATTAAATATAATTTCGGGAGAACAAAGCCCATGCTACTTATACCCAATATCCGTGGTTACATGTCTTTACTTCATTCACACTTTACTTGTAGGTAATGTTTACCATCTACCAGGATTTACTCACAAGCACAAGGAATTCACGAAAACAATCAAAAGATGTCTCATAGCAATCATGGAGAAAGAGACTGGTAAGACAGTTTAAAACCAATTACGGTACTACCAATATCATAAATGTCTGCATCAGTGTATTGCGTACAGATGGTAGTCGCAAATACCGTATTTGACGTATTAAACGCCTAGGGCATTAAAAAAATTGACATGGGGAGCGTTTATTAAAGTATGAAAAAAAAAATGATTTAAAAAAAAATAAAAAATAAAATTGTGGATCCACGAACAGTACATTCTTCAGGACAAATTTCCCAAAGGACGATAATTCCAGCATTAACTCCCTTGGACAACATTGTTTATTTTATTTTATTTTATTTTTTTAGGTATGATTTTTGTTATTCTTTAAAATAGTTTATTGCAGCAGGGCGTTTAATACTTCGAATACGGTAGTTTATACTGACATATCTGAAGAAAATCGTTTTTCTAGATTAGTAAAAAATCTGGGGGGAAAAAATCATGTTTGGCTAGGAAATAGAGTTGTATCAGAATATAAAATAACTCAGTTATTGACCATTGATCAATGAAAAAATTATCTTGCCACGTTAACCCTATTCCTGCTGAATTAGGCAAAAACCTTCAGTACCGTTAGTTTATATATTAAATCTTGCCTGGTAATATGAAAGTTGTTGCTATCATTTCAGAGCACTTTGAAGTGCAGCTCTGCAGTGCGGAAGTGTTGACAGGGTTATCTCCCCATCACCCAAATTTCATCATGGACGTCTTGTTAGCTTGGTTCAAAATCAACAGGGGGAAAATCTCGCCAGAATTGCAAGCAAAATTTGAAGAAAGTAGACAAATTCTAGTATCAAGAGCGAAGCCATTTCAAGAGGATTCATTTGTTTGAAATTTAATTTGTATGTAAATTGTAGCTTTGTAGTTAATGTACTTGAACAATTTCTACAATGATAGTATTTTCTTATCCTTCCATGAATCAATCTTGTTCCATGTCTGAGATGAATGGATCAGCTTAGCCTAGTATTGTAATAGTACTAATACGCTGGAGTTGCAAACATAATTTCGTAATTTGCTCACTGGACACCAGCAATTAATTCTATTACATACACTACCGTTAGCTTTTGTAGCTTTGAGAATGCACCCTGTGTATGAAGGCTAGTGTATTAATAATACATATTATTATTATTTTCTATATATAGCAGCACTTTATCCTCATTTGTAGAATAAGATACTACAAATATTGTCATAGTTTGTACAGAGATTATGTATATTTTGATAGTTTTGTGCAATATGTAGGATAGTAGTTATTGATACTTGTGTGGTATATGTGTAGTGTGTGTGTGTGTGCGTGCGTGCGTGTTTGTGAAAGTTCGAATACCTAAGGATGGGTACTGTCTCATACTGTCATCAAATCCATTGTTAGTATTGATGACAATCATTCTAGTTTTATTACGTTTGTTTTGACATTTCAAGATGATGTATTCAGTGATATTGTGGCAGTCTATATGACAGGGGGGGCCTATTCTCAAAACGTTCTTACGATATTACGACAATCTTAAAGGTTGTTATAGCAGGGCTATGGAAGTTATCGGACAAATAGGCTCAATTTGCATGTGCAGATACGTGAAGAAGAAGAGCACGGGCACAGGGAAATTGAGCCTTTTTGATTGTTCATTCTTTCGGACATCACCACTCTGCATAAAATAATACTTACTCATAATATTTGGTGATTATTATATAAACAGATATTTTTATTAATTGTGCCAAAAAATAATCATTTTTCAATTCTGGTTAAGGCATACAAAATAAGAAATTGAAGTACAGTAGACCTCGCATACAACAGCCTTACATAAAACCATACACTCGCCTATAGCTTACTGAATCTGAAGTCTCGGTCCCGTCTAACGCTAATTACAGTTTTATGCGTATAATGGACTTTGCATATAAAGGAGAAAAATAGCGGGCCCCAATTCCAATTAGTACGTTATATGTGAGGTCTACTGTACTTTTGTTTGTCAATCCATCAAATATTAACCGAGATTATCTACGAAATAGGGGTTTCAATGCATTTCATGCCAAACTATATCTGTACTTACCATGTTATATCTGTATGAGTGTTTCAACAGTAATACATGTATTAGTAATGTTGTGATGTGTAGTCATTCCAGTTGCCAACCATTGTTATAGTTAAGTGTGTAGACTAGGAGGACAGACTTATACTACACATCAAATGTTTAGCGTCATGCATATTTTTATATGGCTATTACAAATAACTCGTTAAATTGACTGGACATTTAGTCATTATATTTCACCTCAAATTTCATTCTCACCATTTTGCCATTTGATATTTTCCAAACATCAAATATTATCCTACCTTTCATGTAAGTTCCTACTGTTTTTACAGATAGTACAAATTTCCATATATATACACCGCCTTGGAGGTTTCCTAATAATTCACTTATTACCCGCTGTTATGACAACGGCTTATGTTTTTACATAGGAGTTGAGCGCAGTGTGCTGTGTGCAGTGATCATAACATGGATTGATACGTACATCTGTTAGAATGATGCGTACAGACGAACTAACAAATCACCCAAGAACACATTATTATACTGTGAGTAAGTCGATTTTGTGCACGTTTTACTGGTACCAGTGTTTGTGTCTGCCGACTCTTAGAGGTGTCGGCAAAATATCATTTCTGGTTACTGATATCTCTCTAGCCTCAATCTGACGATGTCCATCAAAAAGTCTCTCATGGTCAGCATTAAGGCTAGAGGAATCTCGAGCTAGGCCAAAATGGCCTACGACTTTTTCAGGACAAAACTTTTGATTGAATTTAGACATAATGTTCACGTACAGTAACATGACGGTAGTATAAATTTGTTGACAACTTGTTTCTCTGGGTATATGGAATGATGTACCCCGCTTGAGAGCCCTTGTACCTATTGCCCACCGGCTCTGGGTACAAGGGCTCTCAAGCGGGGTACATCATTTCATATACCCCTCGTGACAAGTTGACAACTTATAATGGCATGATATATTCCTCAATGTGAGATTAATAAACTGATGAAATGCACGAGACGTCAGTACAGGTATATGTCGACACCAGAGTTATGATAATTGTAGACTGCTATGAAATATGTACAGAATTAACTCCTCTTCAATTAACCCTCTCGATGCTGGAGGCAGCCAAAGATGCCCTAAAGGGCTGTCTCTGTGCCTAATCCAGCAAGGAGGGTTAACATATTCTAAACTTTTGATGGGTAGTATATATATTATATATTTTGAAGGCTTATTGTTGCAGAGAATAATGTATTGTGTGTGAAAATATATGTATTTGTGTAGGCTACCATGTTGAATTAATACGAGATAGCAATTATTTTCTATACAAAACTTTATTGCTATATTTAGATAGGAAGGGTGCTGTGTGTGTAGGTAGTCTGCATGGCCAAAGACTGAAAAAAAATGTCTCCAAAACATTCCACATTTCCCCTTATCTGCATCCATTGTTACAGACATCTAATGAGTGGCATTCAGTGGATGTTTTTATGCAGTGTTACGTGTAGTTTTTTCACATACACAAGACAACGATATTCTGTTATTTTTTTTTTTTTAAATGTATGTGTAATGAATTACAGTAATTCACCCATACACAATATTGTCTTCTTTGCCCCACCCAATCCCCACCCTGTCAAACCAACACATTACCACTGTGATGTACCACCCACCCAATCCCCACCCTGTCAAACCATCACATTACCACTGTGATGTACCACCCACCCAATCAAACCTACACAACAATGTGATGTATTCCCCACGCACAATTCTGTCTTCTTTGACACCACCCAGTCAAACCTACACAACAATGTGATGTATTTCCCACGCACAATACTATCATCTTCAACCCACCCAATCTCTACCTGGTCAAACCTGCACAACAACAATGTGATGTATTTCCCACGCACAACACTGTCCTAACTGCTGATTGTCATATTGAACTTTATCAACTGTTATTGCACTTTTGCATAATATATTTACACCTATTGTAGCTCTTTTAATAGGTTTGTTATATATATATTAGTCTTGAATAGCCATGAGATGTATGTAGGGAAGTTGTGTGTTCATATTTGCATCTAGTATGCTAGCGAAGGGCAGAACTCTACTCTGCTGTAGAATCATTAATAATAATAATAATAATAATACATGTTTATAACGTGCCTATTACATGTCCTACATATGCTCATGGCACTATCTTATTACCCTGGTCAATGGATCTGTGTGCACTCAATTCCTTCTCAACATCACTAGGGAGTATACCAAGATGCCGTTAAAGACGCTACAAGGTTATCATTCATATGTCGATCCCATCCTTCCGGGTACCCATTCTCTGCTGGGTGAACAGAGGCATTTTCGAACTAAGCCACTTGCTTAAGGTGACACCACAAGTTTTTCAACCTATGTCTCGGTATGGGGCAGGATCAAATTGAAGAGCGTATTCGATTCAACACTTGACCTACCCTAGGGCGACGGACGCTTGATGAAATTAGCCAATGAGGGTACTCGTATCATCATGAGTGTTTGCTCATTGGCTAATTTAATCACCCTAGGATTGATATGCCATCTGATCATATCAATCAGCAGTATTGATAATTGGTGGACTGAATGACACCAGGGGCGGGAGAGATCTTGCGGCGTTGTAATGCACAGACTGGCTTTATAGTAAATATTACTGTTACACTACCAGTAATCTTTCCTACTTTTACTCTATCGTCGCAAATGGGTGAAAGATTCCCGTAGCAACGTTAAAACACTCAATACTATTACTTAAAAATTCTTCTAGAAGTCCGATTTGGGAATAATTCATCTAGTCATCAGGGAATATTGCCTGGAGCTGCTCATATGTCCCAATACAAGATCTACTTTTACTTCACATTCTTCCAACACCATTCTGCCTAGTTCCTGTCAACGACGTTTCGTCTTATATAATCTTTTTTAATTTTTCATGATTTTTGACATTTTATTAAAATCATTAAAAAATCGAAGATATTTATACGAAACGTCGTTGACAAGGACTACATTCTACCATGAAAACCAAAGTATGAATTGCTATACTGGACCAAATTAACTACTGTATACCACAATGGTGCTGCCTATCATCCTTCAAGTGACATCTATATTTCTGTCTGTATTCTAGTATCATGGATCTCGCTAGTTTCTTCCATGATTGGATATCTACTCCAGTCAATATTCCTGAAATCTGAAGAAAAATATTGTCTACTGTGACTCTGTGTGTGTCTGGTGGTCTGTCTGTCTGGTGGTCTGTCTTTATGTGTGTTATGTGCTTACTATGATTACATTTGTTGGAAAAAACCCATCACTGAATGTAAGAAATAAATATCAAAATACTGAATGCTTGAATTATTTTTCTCTTTTCCTTTTTGTCTTGGAGGCACTGAGCTAAGCACTGAGCTAAACACTGAGCTAAGCACTGAGCTAAACACTGAGCTAAACACTGAGCTAAACACTGAGCTAAACACTGAGCTAA
>JAUTBX010062989.1:0-12664 GCA_032361465.1 Lepetodrilus tevnianus | reverse complement strand
AAAAACGTATACAAACACATTCGCGAAATTTCGACACAAGTTGGCAAAGAGTCAATATAGATTATAGCACTTGGCTTTGACTAGACTTTATAGACGCCATTCTGAATCGATAAGATAGTACATTTATGATGACCTCGACTACTCTCCTATAACATATGCACACAATTAAGTTCTGTGTTACATGTAAATACAAAAGCTTTATCAGAAAGTAAGAAAGTAGGAGATTATTTACGATTGAAATGGCGCTGAGGGAATATTCTTTGTATTTATCTGCTTCGTAAAAGTTCATTTTCCATAATAATGAAACTAAATACAGAACAAGAAATAGTTCTTAAATTTGTCAAAGGCTGTCTACTCTAATTATCTTGGATTCTTGCTATTGTTGACAATCCACCTCGACAAATATGTACAACATGCACACAATGATCATGAGAAATTAACTTCAATCATCATAGTGTTTTGTTTGCCACGCGAAAATACAAGTACATGTATATAATACTATTTACTGTATTTAGCCTGAAAAAATATGTTTGGAATATTGATCGAAGTCATACTTTAAAAAATGCATTAACTCTTTTTGAGACATGACTACTTACATACAGAATAACCCCTTAACTTCTGTGTTCGTTGTCAGAGTTAGTGCAATATGGAGGTGGTCGGGTGAAAAGAAATCCATATAGTTGTTTGATTCTTGCTAGGCAGGTCCCTTTAATTTCAGATGTATTTTCAAATAGTTACAGTATATATATTTGTTGAAGCATATATGGTGTGTGTGTGTGTGTGTGTGTGTATGTGTGTGTGTGTGCGCGTGCGTGTGTGTGTGCGTGCGTGCGTGCGTGCGTGCACGTTGCTTTATACATGTGCGTAGTTTAAATGAGTAACTATATTAAAGAATTGTTCTCACAGAGGTTCGCTGTATTCCTACTCTAGATAGCCACGCTTACATGGCTAGCTTCAGGAAGAAGATGCCTTCACATGGTTTTACAGTATTACCGTGCTAAAATTAATTGATATTGATATATGCCATGAATACAGTTCTTACATTAGCATCGCATAGACGTACCTTATCTAAGACGCCTCCAAAGACACCATACTCGGAGATTGTTCAGTAGTTCCTAATAGACCGCCATTATATGCTTTCCCTGGGGTGACCATAAATTGACATCTGGGATGTCATGCCTTCCATGTTAATTACTAAACGAATGTAAATTCTTGGTAAGTATGCCCAGGAGCAGCGGTGGTACCTACAGAGCACCTGCTCCCCGCTGCACAGCTGTCTAATATAGTAGTAATACGCCCATCAAGTCATTAGTATAACCAGAATCCTCGTACATCATCTCCGTATCCTCCGTATCCACCCTTAACTACACATCTACATGTTGACTGGTTCCTTCATCCCTCCATTTGTACGTCTCTCTCTCACACTTTCTCTCTCTCTCTCTCTCTACTCACTCTCTTTCTCTCTCTCTTTCTCTACTCACTCTCTTTCTCGGTCTCTCTCTCTCTCTGTTGTATGTGTGCTCTCTCTCTCTCTCTCTCTCTCAAACACACTCTCTCTATTCTCTCTCTCTTTCTCTCTCTCTCTCTCTCCCTCTCTCTCTCTTTCTCTACTCACTCTCTTTCTCGGTCTCTCTCTCTCTATTGTATGTGTGTGTCTGCCTGTATCACTCACTCACTCTCTCTCTCTCTCTAAAACACACTCTCTCTATTCTCTCTTTCTCTCTCTCTCTCTCTCTCTCTCTACTCACTCTCGTTCTCGGTCTCTCTCTCTCTCTCTCTATTGTATGTGTGGGTCTGCCTGTATCACTCACTCTCTCTCTCTCTCTCTCTCTCTCTCACTCTCTCTCTCTCTAAAACACACTCTCTCTATTCTCTCTCTTTCTCTCTCTTTCTCTACTCACTCTCTTTCTCGGTCTCTCTCCCTATTGTATATGTGTTTCTGCCTGTATCACTCACCCTCCCTCTCAAACACACTCTCTCTATTCTCTCTCTCGCTCTCTCTCTCTCTCTCTCTCTCTCTCTCTCTCTCTCTCTCTCTCTCTCTCTCTCTCTCTCTCTCTTTCTCTCTCTCTCTTTCTCTACTCACTCTCTTTCTCGGTCTCTCTCTGTGTTTGTGTGTGTTGTATGTATGTGTCTGCCTGTATATCTCTCACTCTCTTTCTCCGTCTCTCTCTCTCCATGTGTTGAATGCATGTGTCTGCCTGTATCTCTCACACTCACTCACTCACTCTCTCCCTCTCTCTCTCTCTCTCTCTCTCTCCCAACATAACATAACACAATACAGAAATTCACAACACATTATAACACAAGCCAACACAGCACAGAAAGTAAAAGCAGTACAACACTTGTAACACAGAAGACAAGAACACAGCACCGCCACTGGCGCCTGTCACCATTCCTTGTAATATCGATATGACACGGGAGAGTTTCGACATGTTGACATGCCACTGTTAGAATTGAACTGACAGTGTTCTGTGTTGTTAATTAACATCCCCGGCCAACACTGTACATCAGTGAGTAGAGACGCAGTGCCTGTGATAGATTGATCAGCTATACGAAGATGCTCTGCCAGAGCACAAACATTAACATGCAAACTTGATATTAATCTTCTCTTCTATCGTTCTGAATAGACCATAGTAGCGACCAGCAACCGTGGCAAACACAATCCAGAATAACTGATCAAATGCGCTTATTACCCGTGTCAACGGATCTGTGCACTCAATTCCTGTTCAACAACATGTCGAAACTCTTCTTATAATATATTCGTATCCCATTAATCGACACACATATGTTATCAAAGTGTTTATTTACATATAGACATATACAGCTTGTTTAGTTATATTTACATGTATATTCAGGAACACGCATTCGTTAGTTGTATTACTTCATAAAGCGACATTAGAGAGAGTACAATAAAACATCAGCGAATAATCATATTTTATATTTAAATAAAAACAGTTCCGCTATTTATCACTGTTCTAAGAAGGAAACATTAGAGTTATCTCCCCTTTGAATGATATATAAAGAAGCAGGGTGGGGAAGGGGGGGGGGGGTGCAGTGGGGATTTGTCAACCAAACAGCGGTGGAAAGCCTTTTGGAAGTACAAACATGATTTTATATACTAGTATATCAAGTGAATGTACTTTGCAGTTGTAGCTGAGAACTTGTCCAAAACAAGCATAAACATCTGTGATAGTATGCCTTTAAAATAAGTGTATACACCTAAGCTGTGCAGAATTTCTGCCTAGTGAGTTGTAGCAGTTATTTAGGCCTACAAACCGCAAAAGTACTTTAATGTTGTATTGATACTTATAGGAAATCTGTATGTTCTTCAGGCTGAACGTCACTACTATATATAGCGGTGTAGTGTAATGTTACAATGTTGTTGTCTACCTGCTGTTGATGTACTGGTGTAGGCTACCCAAAGGAGACTAGTACTCTAGTATAGTACGTAGCATTACAAGTAGTCCATGCTATGAACATTGATTAGTTAACACAGAATATATTTCTAAAGTAATGCCATAAAGTAATTATCTAACAGGGAATACTTGTGTGTACAGCTGTTGACATCCCTGTGTATCCTTTCACAACGCTCTCTTATCCGCGTATCATCGTATTGTATTCTATCGTATCTTCGCGTATTCACCTAAAAAAACACACCTTCTTTGAAAAAATCACTGTGTTCGAATAATTAGAAAATTACGATATTTAAAATGTTGGCAAATAATTTATGTGTTCGAACTATTAGAGTGTCCGAATAATTAGAGTAATTACGGTATATAGTATAATCGGTGAACGATTCCTGCTGTGAAGATACAACACTAATGCACTCACTCTCATCGTCTAGAAGAGACCATGGCGCTCTCTTTGCACTCTATATAAGCTATCGCCACAGAGAGCGCTATACTATATTTATATAGTATATACAGTTTATAGTAATGGGTAAGATACCTTCGTAAAAGGATACTCAGTTATATAAAATTATCCCAATGAGTTCAAATATTTCAATGTTAGCATTGCATATTAAATCTGGTATATAATAGTTACCACCGGGGATAACAGTTAGTTTGCCATCGGTATATAAAATATTCAGTCCATGGTATGCGTGTTTTTACCCGGATACTTACCATATATTCCAATTAACAAGCTCTTTGAACGGCCTACATCGTTGAGTAATGGATTATGATATAATCTTCTTTATACAGATTGGACCACCGGCGGGTTTTTCGTCTTCATTATAAGGCACATTTAAGACGAGCCGTATTGAATGTTAAGACCTTATTTCTTCATATGTGGCCTAACGAACCGCCTGCTAATGTTCTGTGGTATGCCTACAAGCTAGCATAGTGCACACATACGTAAAGGAATTAAAGGTCTGTGTAAACTAAAAGTTTGTAGAGTTTGTAGACTTTTCCTTAGAACCACTCCATCTTTTTAATACATCATCTAATAGTTTTCAAAGGTGTTACTAAATGTAGTAATATCATGATTCATTTACAAAATATTCAACAGTTACAAACTATGTCGAAATTGTTTTACCACAACAATGTTTTAAGACGCTGAAATCATGTATAATAATAATAATAATAATAATAATGACATTGTAAAAATAGCATTTGAATCCACACACGACTATTTTTAAAGCGTATGTGTAAAGATTCGACGTGGTCAGGCTTTATATGTAATTATGTTTCCTACTGTAGATTTCTGGTCTGGCGTATTTTGTTTTGTCTTCCATTACTTGGTATGCATACAAGTCTAACATGAATATTTCTGACGTTGAAATAATACATATATCAAGGTTATGATTGTAGTAACTGGCCTCCATTATATTTGAGTAACACTTCCCAAATAGGCTACTATAAGTGTGTTATTGAGCGAGATACTCGTGTATCGCGACCTATGTTTAGAGTGATACTTTCCGTTAATAACTGTAGCATAGACTACCACCGTATCAAATTCCTAAGCGATAGTATATGCCAAGGTTTGCAAGAGTATCTGCCCACGTTCACCAGACTATCTTCTCATGTTTGCCATAGTATCTGCCCAGGTTTGCCATAATACATGTCAGGTTTGCCATAGTATTTGTCAAGGTTTGCAAGAGTATCTGCCCACGTTTACCAGATTATCTTCTCATATCTGCCATAGCATCTGCCAAAGGTGTCCACGCTCATAAACATTAACTCAATAAATGTAAAATTAATTTATTTAAATATATTGTATATGCATCCCAAACACTCGTTTAAAGAATAATTTACCTATCAATATACTGGCGTAGATAAAATCATAAAATATAACACATATGTACATAAAACGACGCGTAACGATTCGACTCCTGTTGCCTGGCACAAATTACCACTAGTAAATGTTACTATTACATGTACACACTTTCCACACACATACTTTATTCCATTCCCACCCAGTCGGGAGGATAATAGTCAGATTTGTTATACTGGCGATCCAGCCACGTCTTTTCACGCGGGAAGTTCTTGAAATACACGACGTCACCCCCAGCAAGCCATGCTCCCCACCAACCGAAAGACCCGGATGTGACAATGTTATGATCGCAGTTGGCCAACGCCGCCAGATCCACATCTCTCGGCCCGTTCAGAAACAAGACATCTGCTGCGTTAATCCTCTCCTTGCACCAATGAATACTGTCTGAACAAACGACAAACACCGGGTTGTCGTACTTCTTCCGGAAGTAGTTCATCGCCCGTTTAAGAAATCCGACGTCGGCGACGTTGTAGCCTCTGTCTTGTTCATACTTCGACGCCATGTCGCCCCGGCGTACGTGAACGCCTACCGTGATTCGAGTCCAGTTGGCGAGGACAGGCGCTTCCTTCAGCATCTCCTTGATGACCTCGTCCCGGAAGGAGAACTCGTTCCGGATCAGGTCCGAGACGTTACCAAAGTATCTCCAGGACTGGTAATACCCGGCCAGGGACCAGTTGGTGTTGTGCGAGAGGTCCCACATAGACGGGTCAAACACACCCGGATTCCTCTCTCTCTTTACCCTGCTGCTGGCGGCGGAATGGTCAGCGGGTGGGGCTTTGATTTTAAATATCCTCCTCAGATAGTGCGCCGACGACAACGTGGCGGTGTAACCATGGTAACTGCTAATGCCGGCTAGAGAGGCGTACTGGAACATTGCGTTGCCAAGGCGACCGCCTCCGTGGGTGGTCATCCAATGGGTGTTCCGGAAGGAATTTTGTGTTTCATTTTGATTGGATGCATTCAGAGGTGTATTCAGGGGTGTATTCGTTATGGTATAGTTATTGCTCAATTTGGTTGACGCATCTTGATGATGTATCTGTCTGGTCGTTGATTTATTCCCAGTTACCATAATGTTTCTAATGTTCTTAGGCAATTGGTCATTGATAGTGTGCATGTGATAGGCTTTTACGTGCTTGTCGGCTGGTAGTGACGCTATCTGATTGCCGAAGAAGAACACCAACGTGGACACACAGATAGACAGCACAAGGGCCAACTTCCGGCGCCGAAAAAGACGCATACCAAGGAAAAGCGGGACATGACCTCGTCAGCAAATTGCCATCATGTAGAACGTCATTTCCGGGTCAAGATGTATGTCTACACACCGCTGATGCCATGGATGACTCGGATATCTGAAATAACATAAAATATATTAATTTTCTTAAGATTATAATTATTCGTAGTCCATAAACTAAATGTTTATTAATATCTATCAGTCATTCTAGGTATTCAAGTGGCAAATTTACCATACAATATGACCAGAGAAAGAAATTAATGTTTGCATGACTTGTATACATGTATATACCTGCATGTTTTAAACGTTCATTATTATTTTCAATTTAACTTATTCACTCAAAGCACCCCCGGTTGTACACGAGCTTGTCTTTACACATGAAACATTATTACAAACAAAAGAGGTTTGTGTTACGGTTCTAAACAATATATGAAAGATAAGTTATAATTGTATTATGTCAATTAAATACAAAGTCAGGTCAGATTACATGAATGTACATAATAGGACAGCAAATAATAAAACATATTACGTCACAGTGTCACCGTGAGCGGACGGATCCAGCAAGTAGATAAAATAGTCTACTCGCGATAATTCCAGTCAAACTAAAATGCTGAGAGTTGGGAATCCGAACTGTTCACACCAGGGAATTTCTACAATATAATATGCGCATGACCGGGTATATAATTGCCAGGCTGTCCGTCGAAACAATGCATGTGTGGACAGTATTACATAAGGTTGTGAACGATACACGTTTGACCAATGGTCGGATGACCACGTTGTAGCTGCCCGCTGATAAACTGATACATCTTTACTCATCTAAACTTTTATCACCGGTTTACTGCAATAGTCCCGACAACGGTGTACACATTGGTCGCTCATTACGCCAAGATACTGATTATATTATGACATTAACATTTGACTAATTATATCCCTATGATTTTAATACGATTGTACGCTGGACCGGAATGCGTGTCTCCTTAGTAGTCAGTGGCATGTTATATATATTATCATTTTAGTCAAGATACTGAGAGAATGTATAAGATCATTATAGTAAGGAACCTTTACCTAATTTTACCCCTATGATATTATGATCGTCGACGTGACGAATCGAGGTCAGTGAGACGTTAAACAAGCAAACTATCGGTCATCTTCCTACTAGTCTAGACCCAACCTAATAATGTCATTTTTCCGATCACTTATGGTACCCATAGATATGAACGTGTGAACTAGCGCCTATAACTCATTGCGCCTCTCGACCTACGATTTAACTCTAGAATAAGCGCATTTAATTCGATGCCAGACAATCTTCAGCTTCTTTTAACAGCACGTTAGAGAGTCCCAAGGGCGAACAGGTGTAGGTTTATTCTGTACATAAACACATGCTAGGTGACATTTGAAATACGCGGCCAAAATGAAAGCCTGGTCATGGTGTAAACCTTAGATAATTAGATATATTGCGTTAACAATCCTCGTTCATTTGTGAATAAAAATATGTTTAAACCATATGTTGCGTTAATTTCGCATATGACGTGGGGACCTGTCGGCTACTTGATCGAACAATTTCCATTCATAAATTATGAATTTAGATTCATCCGAAAGAAAAAGAAAACTACAATTTCACAATACCGGTAGAATGATTAAATATATATGTATTACAGAACGAAAAAAAAACTGAAACTGTATTGTCAATGTGGCATTTCTTTCAAACTTGGCTACCATATTCATGAATGTTATTCTAGTTCAAGTGAGACTATAGTTGTGAATATCTCTGACGTTCTTGGCACTTTAGGGATCATCGTATAATGTATTAATATTGTTCTCAGCTATGCTGAACAGTAGGTGGCTTCCCTCAACCCAACAGGTGACATTCGGATATGCTCTATCACACGTGATCCTACACTCAGCGTGGCGAACTAAATGTTCCACAAATATATATTGGAGGTGATCGATCACACCTTCCGGTTTACGTGATATTATGTGTGTTTGTGAGACCTCGGTAGATATGTGTGTATGTGGCACTCCTGTGGATAATATAAATTATAATACAACTTAATAATAATAATAATAATAATAATAATAATAATAATAGTGGTAGTAGTAGTAGTAGTAGTAGTAGTAGTAGCAGTAGCAGTAGTAATAGTAGTAGTACTAATGTGCCCATGTATATTGCCCCCGAATCCAAGCTCAAAACATGCTCATTATTACCCCGTCATTGGATCAGTGTTCTCTCGTTTTCCTTCTCAACTCCCTGGACATAATGCAACCCAAGCTACACTAAAAGGCTATATCCTTCACATGCCCACAGCATCCTTCAGGGTGCCCTTTCTCTGCTGTTTGGGGCATTTTCTAAATAAGACACTTGCCTAAGTTGACACCACAAGTATTTCAATCTGGAATTCAATGTGGGGCAAGAACAAATCGTAAGGACCCCCCCGTTACATGTTGGTGGCACTGATGGAAGAGCCGTGTTCACACCACGTCAGATATCATTCTTGCCACACACAACACGTTTTAGGCAGGAACGAATCGTGTGGACCCCGGTGGACATGTATAGGTGGCACCGACGGAAGAGCCGTGTTCACACCACGTCAGATCAGACGGTTCTTGCCACGCACGACAAGTTTTTAAAATGATGACGAGCACGCCGCTCAACCCTATACCTCCCGTGGATTCCGGCTGGGTCTTAATCACAAATTTATATGCAAATGACAAGGATAAGGCATAGAATGAAATATTCATTCCTGGACCGTAACTGGGAATTTTAGAGTCACCTGGGACTTGTTGCGAGATGGTGATCACACTTTCCAGACAACTAATGTCACTATAAACATACAGAGGAGAACACCTCTGTTGGACAGTCTACAATGCATTATCGATCGCCATTGCCGAGTGATGGAAAGCTTCTTATCTAAGCTGGGATGTTATTCGAAATAGAAATCAAGATGAAAGGGAATTATAGGAGTTTATGGTGCTGCTAGAAGACGTATCTGTCGCCACTTATACCGGCCTTATGTTAGCAAGTGCGTGTAGTCCGCTCTTACAGAGCTATCAATTCAAGGTGTTCTGTAAGAGAGATGACCTGGCATGACTCCGATGGGAGTTTTTATTTAAGCAAATGGCATCTCTAATTGGAAAGGTATCCGACAGCTTGTGCTGAAGACCGTCATTGTAGGGTAGGCATCTTGTCCCAGAATAGTGCTATGAAGGAGCTGTGTGTGTTAGCTGAAAAAGGTCATGATTGTATATGACTAGCCTTAGCTACGTCTACATCTGCGTCTAAGTCTACAGTTATGTCTACATTTACGTCTACATATTACATATACGTCTACATCGACATCTACATCTACACTGATCTACATCTACATGCTGGACATCGCTAGCCACTGAGACAGCAAATTCAAACCTTCAACCAGTCGTCCTACAATCAACAACATGATAATTATATTCAAATGGAACAAGAAAACAGAATCACAAAAGTACATTATTCTGAAAAGGTTCTCCTTTAAGAAGAAAATGGCCGCCCATTACCACAGTTTATCCGACTGCGTCTGCATATTAACTGGCGGAATTACTCCTGTCACGCAACTGTTGGATAACTCTTCAGCACAAGATTAGCAGTTGTATTCATAAACAAGGGTGTGGACATTAAAACAGGACTGGCGGGTGCATAAATAGGGAATCATCTGCGGTTGACGAGTCTACACACTGTGAACATTGATGCTTGAATTGGCGAAGTTTAATGATCGTTCGTATTTTTTTTAAATGGCTGAAATTGGGGATGGCAGCTGGAGTGGGGGGTGGGGTTGTGGTGGGGGTGGGGGTGGGTGATGGTTGTTGTTGGTGTTGGTGGTGGTGGGTGGTGGTGGTGGGGGGTGGGGGATGATGGCTGGTGGTGGGTGGTTGGTGGGATGCGACTCTGCTGGTGTAGGAGAGAGATCTGTTAGTTGATGCTGCCGTTCTTTGCAGTATGATCCAAGATCTACGGCAACTGTTTCTTTCAACTGACACTCGACAAGCAACTTACTGGGAAGTATTACAAAGCTATCCTAGTACATTGAAATGGGTAATTGACTACTGTACTAATACCACTACTACTATTAATACTAATAATCATAATAATAATGGTGGTCGTAGTGGTAGTAGTAATTGTGTACATTGTTAGTAATAGTAGTAGTATTAGTAGTAGTAATAGTAGTAGTAGTAGCAGCAGCAGCAGCAGCAGTAGTAGTAGTATCATTATCGCTCATTCATAAATAGACAGATAATAGCACTAATTAATTCATGCTCTATACAGATTACTTTGCACCCAGTTGATCTCAATTCCCTGGGGATCACACGTCGGTAAACTACGACTATTAACACGGCATTCGTTCTCTCAGTCGACATGAATATGTCCTTCCAGAGAGCTTGTTAATTGTCCAACAATCTCATAAAAATAATTACTTCATGAAGTCCACGAATTCCTATGGAAAAGCCTACACTCAGCATTTATACTTTAGGCCCCGAGATTACGAAACATTTTGAGTACGATTCCATGCTCAAACTATATATTTAAATCATTTTATTTTCATTCTTTTCAAACTCAAAATGTACGTGTTGTTTTATGAACAAAGCGTTGAGTTGAGTATGGAATCGTACTCAGAAAGGTTTTGTAATCTCAGAGCCTGGGATGGACATCCGGTATGTGTTGTATGTTCGAATGCTTCATAATGGGAACTCCTGTAAAGAAACAAGATAGACTGACTTCAAAATTAGCCACAGAGCTACTCGGTATTGCGTTACGTAGTTTAGTTCAGTGACGGCTAGGGAATTAGTTTCAAGAATATGTGAGTGACAAACGGAGACTGGAAGTGGATCAGCCAATGGGCAGTAATGGGCAACCAATGAAGTTACGCCTATCCTATATTTAGTCCAGTTGTCTTTTCGAAAAGTGCGGTTTTTAATTTATTTTGTAATTAACAGAGCAAACGTCAATTCAGAAAGTCATGTACGCATAATGACTCAAAACTCAAAATGACTTCAACGTCAATTCAATAAATCTATAGAAAACGTCTGTAACTTTCGACGTTTCTAGCAGTCCGACACAAGTGACCAGACCGAGTCATACGTGTAGATGCTGCCACAGAAGTCATTCCACAGCTTATATCGACCTAGTCTGTGACAGATAGGCTAACTAACACTTCCATGGTGTTGGTGACTACTTTGGATTTTTTTCTCATCCCTGCTTCCCAAAATTAAGTTAAATTGCTTCATGAAATCGACATGCGCCGCCATTACCAGAAGGTATGACTTGACACTTGAGGGGAGATAATAAAGGGGCACAAACCTCGAATTAATTGATTTTAGGAAGTCTTTCCCGTAATGTCAGGTCTTGATTTGCTAGAATAGAGGGGTCGCTCCGTGGGAGCCGGGGGCAGGGTTTCTTTAATAAAGTAGCTCTGCAGCTTGATTCACGTACTGGCTGCGTTAACCCACAAGAAACGCAATCAAAAATCGATTTCAGGAAACTGCATTAGCAGATCTAAAAACTGCCATATCTGCGGACGAGGGTATTGTTACGTTATGATGTTGAATTTAGGTGAAGAGGAGTCATCAGTGTGTGTGTATGTGTGTGTGTGTGTGTGTGTGTGTGTGTGTGTGTGTGTGTGTGTGTGTGTGGGGGGTGTCTGTGTGTGTGTGTGTGTTTGTGTGTGTTTGTGTGTGTACATGTGTGCGTATGTGTGTGTGTGTGTGTGTGTGTGTGTGTGTATATATATACATACTAAAACACTATGAAAACGTACCACTCAGAACATGGGTCATAATTTCTTTATAAATAAGGAAATACAATCGCTGAATATTACAAATTACAAGTAGAAGAGCATTGTAAGTGTACAAATCAAACAAGTTCTACAATTGTTTAAATGGAATGTTTTGTATGTGTCGATAAAAGAAAAATATACGATCAGATTACAAACATTTATCAAAATGTCAGAATCGTATGCGGCAGTCTTCCACGTGCGGCTGTGCATTGGTTACATCTTCTGCTGATAGAGAGACATGGTTTTGGTGGAATAGTTGTGGAAATATGTTCCACTTCCGCACCAAAGAGTCTTTTAACTCCTGCGCAGTATAACTGGTGTCATATCTGTACCATCACCTCTCAAGCTCGTCCCA
>JAUTBX010062656.1:0-12674 GCA_032361465.1 Lepetodrilus tevnianus | reverse complement strand
AATGACGAGGGCTAGCCACCGGAAGTTGTCGCGAGTGGTCTTGAAAGTTTTCTCCAACGAGATTGGACAGCCCCTATCGTCATGAGAACAGCAAAGGTAATTGGGAAATGAGTCGCTTGTCCCAAAGCGGTCGTTAAGAGTGTGTGTGAGGCGGGGGGCAACATAGGCAATCAAATGGCAATGACAGTCTATGACTGATGATACCACGACAGCTGTAATGGTGTAATCATAAAGTACAATTACTAGAATTATCATATCAGCTGTCGAAGACGTACTGCCGTATTAATATTGTGATTATTGTGTCTATATCAATATGTAATTACAGAGAGGTATCTTGGAGCGTATTCGATTCAACTCTCGACCTATCCTAGGGTGACGGTCGCGTGGTGAAATTAGCCAAAGAGGGTACCCTTATCATCATGAGTGTTCTGTCCTTGGCTAATGTCATCACCCTAGGGGTGGTCGAGAGTTTGAAACGAATAGGCTATTCGTTTCAGAGGCACAGTTGTGTTGGATTTGATCCAGAGTGATGATGCATTAACGCGTGGATCAGTTCAATATTTCAGTAAATAGAGGAATAATTGGTACGTGATATGTGTAGTAGTTGTATGTGCTCCTGTTGTGGTTTGGTCATAAGACAACTCACAACAAGTAGGTGTTCCTGTTAACTCCATACATACACCTAGGACAGGGGCGATACTCCTTTCACATTACGTGAAACTATTCTTCCCAGCGAAGGAAATACGGCGTCTACATTGTATATCGGCCAAGGCACTAATAACTGACATCAAATTCTATTCAAGAAAATACAATAGTATCACTGAGTGGGTTCATCAAAGGATTCACATCTGGGATGCATTGTTGCATGAAAATGTCCACATCGATGATACACTACTAATAGTTTCTGAAAATGAAAAACGAAACATAATGACATAGGTGGCATATATAATGGCATAGGTGGCATATATAATGGCATATATTTCGATCGTGCCAGACATTTCTATGGAGAGAAAAAAAAGAAAAATAATGGCATAGGTGTACATTGTAGTATGATTGGCAGATACATCTATATTGGAAACACATATATCTTCCTGTTTGAAGCTTGGCCTTGACACACTATACGCCAAACAACGTCAACAGTAATGGAAGCCGTATAATGTTATCAGCACTGTTTTCCGAAAGTATTTTCTGTCTTATCTAATGCAATCCAATTCCTGTTAGAGCAATTTTACTATAATAAGGTCATGCGCGATATAGTACAAAACAAGCGTACGAATCCAAGACCGACATATATCAATGTGTTCACGATTAAACATGGTAAGGATAGTATAGCATATTACATTATTTAAATAGCATACGGTTACAGTAATAACTCATGATGTCGTTTTGCGTTTAATATATAATAAGTGTAGGTAATGGATATGCGTGTACAAGGCCTTGATAAAGTCTACTATTTCTTTGATCCAAGAGTATGTGGCTATTTTGAGGACAGCCAATAATTGTTCGTGTAAACGAGGACGTGAAAGAAAAAGAGCATAATTAACTTGACTGGTATTGGTCACAGTGTTTGTCTGGCTAAGAATATTACCTGTGCTTCCTGTATTAGGCCATTGAACTGGTAACTGTAGTGTACGTGTTATTGCGTCCGCTAGCACTGCCACGACAGGAGCATCGCATTTTCGCATAAAAGAATGATAGCAGACGGCGTGATACGGTAATAGAAGTATCACACATTTTATCCCAATTTCGATCAAATGGAAATGTAATTGGAATGTCGCCTCTCGTTTATGTTCGTGAAAAAAAGTAGCTAGTAAGGAAATATAGCGTAAGCAACATGCTAGTGTATGCCCATCTCTTCTACTGGTTATGTCCATAACTGAGTTAAAGCTCAGTAAATTCCTTAGGCAAGTCGCTATATTGGGTATGTGCATGTTCGGTGAACGTTCATTCGATTGTAGCTACATTTTGGACGTAACACTACAAGGGCGGATATGGGAATTTGAAAAAGAAACGTGCAGACTAGTTTGCAGAACGCTGTGAATGAACTTGCATACGTTTTATCTACAGCCTACAACTGTTGTTGTTTTTTAAATGCCAGTCAAAATAATGAAATTGTGGGGCCACGCACCCTCAAGATATTCGAGCATAAGTATGGATCTGCCTCGCTTCTTACCTCTGTATCAACCCCTATCTAGAATTGATATCCCAGTCTGAATGTAGTAAACTATTCTCCAAAATTATCAGACTAATTCTTAAGTAAAACAAATACCTTGGTGTAGTATTCGTGTTCTCAACTCTAGAACAATCTCATTAAAATAATAAACTAACGCTATATGTATGACGCTCGCTCCGTTTCAGGTGTTAATAAATCTCCATACGAGCGATGTCAATTTGAACTCTGACAGCAGCCAATCACAGCCTCCGTCTGCATCGTTTAACATGTAAACCGACCACTGATTGGCTAGTACTGCGTAGCGTTGAGTCTGCGTCAAGGTGAGGCCACGGGGAAATCTGATGGCGAGGTAAATGCCGAGTCCGTCAGATCTGCCCTGAAATCTGTTTTTAATGAGATTGGATGTGGAACCACATACTTATGGTAGTCCAACTTACTTATATGGTCACATGTATGGGCGTGTGACCCATGTAGTTTATATATATTATAATATGTCATCGCCAAGACTGACAACAAATTAACATGCAAGTAAGCTTACAAAGTAAATGTGTTGGAATACAATGTAAAACAGTTGTCACGTAATCAGCCCTGTAGTACGGACATATAACGTTTTACATTTCCCAATTGCAAATACATGTAGTATAATTACATCTAATTAAACTAGCTTAATGCCAATACTATGGACTCACATATTTGGTAGGCTTTGGTAAAATTACATCTTTGGTAAAATTACATTTTTCGCACAAAAAAGAAATATACAATAATATTATAAATACACACGCTTTATTTCTAAATGGTGTATAAATAGTACATGCATAATTAGCAAAGCAATCATTTAGGTGTTTTCCCCAAACCAGGCAAGTCATGCGAGGATATACCAGTTGAGGTCACAGTTCCATTACACTTTCCGCATCAGTTATCCCCCTTCATCGGGTATAAAGCCTCAGTCTTTCATGGTCTTTGATGATAGTTGGGAGACGTGCTTGGCACTTACGGCGTAGGAAAGGTCGATGTCGTATAGAACTTTTGTTAGTTCCATTCTACCGGAATAAGGCCAATTACTGTACACTCCGTCCTTAACGACTGACAAGATCATAGGAATAACATGTTCTTTAAAGTTCGTGGTTGCGTTACAACTCTGTACACGGAACATTAGTGATTCGTGGAAGACAGGAATTAAATGTTTTAGTCCTGTGATGAGCTTGACAAAATACCGGGATGTACTTGAAGTGTAGAATATGTCAACAGAATGTGTGTGAACATCGTAATGATTTTATATAATTTTATATGATTCTGAAAGAAATATTATTTCACGTTTTATTTGTATTTATCTGTATTAGATCCGTGTGTACATTAAATTATCTCATTTGTGTTATAGAAATGTATTTGATGTAAATATTTCAGGAGTGGTTTTTTTCCTAAGTTGGCATAACGTGTACCCAATCCCTTGTCATTGTGAATCAAATATGCTGAAACTATTAGATTTAGTCCTTGTCAAAGACGATTCATCGCAATCTTTTCGATTGTTAATTATGTTTGACATTTCTTTTGAAAATGTGACACTTTGAAGAACGTCGTTGCCATTCCTATTTGCAGGAACATGTTTCAATTCCCTGTGGCAATAGGTAGGAATCCTGTTACATGTAGCTAAACGAATACGATATGTCCGACTCTGAAAAATGGCAATAGTAATCCATTTTTTTATTTTTTTTATTAAAACTCAAAACAATTCCCACGAAACGTCTGTGACAAGGAGTACTATATAAATATGCGTTGAGATACGTGTGCATAGTTTGTGTACGTCATTCACAATAAAAGCCAGTGATCCCATGCATCTCAAGATCTCTGTATGGCCTACTTGTCTGGTGGTCAGTACGGTAAAAGGAGTAGCATGCGGCTATTTCAATAAGGCCAATTAAATGTGTAATGACTTAATCACGAAGTTATTAGTTATTAGAACGACCACAATATGGCTTCCACAAATTGTATCAGTGTAGACGTTACCAAGTATAAGTACATTGCATACATACATGTCGATATTCCATTGTATCCTTATTAAAATACATTTAAAATTAAAGTACATGTACCTTCAATAGTACTCGTAATCAATAAATGGCGCTTCAAATTTATGTTCAACTTAGTACAATATCACCTACACGTAGACACATACTTATAAAACTACTATTCTCAAAGTTATAATTACGTATTATAATCGGACTAATTTTTCACTCGAGCTTCCTTCCATCCCCGGCGAGAACTTCGTGTGCACTGTAACCTTTTGTCTCGCATTCAGATCAACCCTGAGCGTTTATGTCGCCCTCGGAATTATCCACATGACATTCCGAATGTCAAGGGACCACCGCACTGATTGCATCTGCTACAAACTATTGGCTGATAATATTGAAACGATAATTGTTTTCGTGAGATTAATTCGCGTTGTTGAATTAATTTAATCCAATGTCGTGCCCTATATGTGTGTAGAGAGTTTATGTCTATATCGAGCCAGCAAATGTCATTAAGAAAACTGCAAGCATGAGGGTTTCATTATCTAAATACATTATTCATTACTTATACTTATAGCATTGAAGGTGAATTTAATTCAGTGAATTTAAGCCACGTTTTTTTTTCTCGCGTTCTTGTATTTTGTAATTATCGGAGAGAGAATAAAAACAATAGTTGTGGAAATATGTGATACATTATTAATTGAGTTATATTTATCGTGGCACTTTGATGTGTGATACTGTGTGTGTGTGTGTATGTGTGTGTGTGTGTGTGTGTGTGTGTGTGTGGTATGTGTGTGTTATATTGTGTGTTATACTGTGTGTTACTGTGCATACCCGTACTCTATTTACATTTACTGTGTAGTACCCGTCTACTTACATTCCCTGAGAAACAGGTATGACGTGTAACATCAAATTACAAACTTGCCCAGACATGTTTATTTTTGTTAAGATCCTAGTCCTCCCAATCCCTTAGTAACAAGACTAATTCAGTCGCCGTCTTTCATCTCTATACAGTGACATCAGCTACAGTTTCTACATCCCCGACAGGTTCAGACATGACGTGGAAACATGTATACCATGTAGGTACAGCAATGTGAGTGATTCACATCGGTTCGTGTGGGTTGGCTATTTTTATTACTGATGCAAAGACGTCTACGGAAACACAGGCGTCAATAGTTGTGTTTTTGCACTAAATAAAAGTACATTAGTTTTTATTATTTTATTTTCGTGGGTTTAATGTTTAATGTTGCGTAAATAATTCCGTAGTAAGTTGTAATTACAAACCATTGCAATTATGAATGCTAATTATTAGTATATTAGTTACATTAAAATAAAGTTTGCAATAGACTAAGAACATTATTGTGGAGTGTTTTAATTAAGTAGCAATGCATATATTGTACATGGTCACATCCATAAACACAACGTAATAGTAATACAATTACTGTACTCTATCAGTATTGCTTAGCATCTGTAAACATACACACACTGTCAACGTCTCCAGCCGACATCAATATCATGTATCAATAGCCTCACCCATATTCCCTTCATCCATTACTATTATATGGCTATACCCGCCATGGAGTATTTATGAGATACCAATCTACGTTATGCTTTCTTCAATAATACGGACTTTAAGCTAACCAGTAATCATGCCATTAACAGAAGCCGTTTATGTTTCACAATAGTATACTCACATATTGTGCCACGAAAGTTGGTCACCGATATTTTGTCCTCATCTAAATGTCATTTATATGGTCAGGTTGTACTACCCAACAGTGTGAATGTTGATTCACTGGCGCGTGGCTTTAACTGCTATTTCTGGACAATTTCGTAAGTGTTATTGAACCTGTATGAGGGTAGCAGGTGGAATGAGTGAAGTAGGCTTAATTGGTTGTTAAAATAAATATTGGCGAAATCGTCCATGAAGCATGCACACGGATAACATGGAATCATACCCCACGCGGCTAATAATTTCGTGAAGTAGAAACCAAAACAGTGGAAATGTTGAAAACACTGTTAAATCGTCAGTGCATATTCTGGTGATGGTACATAGGCCTACTCATATTCTGGGATTTGGGTCCGTTTTCACGAAAATATAAATCAAATTCGGCCTCAGCACCCGTGCAATTTTTCAATTGAAACACATACAAAAAAAACTAGGTCTATGTAAATGAACACGAATATGACACTACCTAACTATTTTGAATGTCGTAATGTATGGTGCAATCCAATTAGTTATTCCCGAAAGTAACAAGAACTTTTCGAGAATTAATGCTATACCGGCATCTGATACGCAGGTTCATAGATTGAATGCAAGTTTACCAGAAAAGAAACATACTAACTATAGTCAGGCGAGACGAAAATGACAGGAGACAATAAAACAGGTTTTAGACATAACGTAAGCGACACATTTATCTTCCCGGACGTGTCTGTGTCATACTAGCGATGTAAAGTGCCGGCATGACCTTCATTCATCCATTCATTCATTCATTCATTCAGTGTACCATTGACTAATGCTTGCGCACTACACAGGCCGCTCTATACTAATATTTCTGTATCCACTATAGAGGACATGAAGGGGTTCGCGGAAATAGATAAGTACATTGCATATGCACTATAAATACTTACTTATATACATAGTATCTTAGTACCTAAGTATATATAGCCCATCGTTTGCACATGCACATATCCAGCTACTTCATTTGGTTTTGTGAACATCGCCCTTGTTGACGAATGATGAATAATGTTTGTTCTTCACAAACATTGAACACTGTTTCCAAATTAATTCAAGGTAATTACATGTTGTAAGCTTAATTAAGCTAACTTTGATAGTGTAGAAACACAAATTGTACTTCAGAATAACAGTGGTCTGTTTAAATGAAACATTCAGTCACGTAATTCTACTTTATCAACTTCATATAGAATCACACCTACGACTGGTTATATGTAGTTTGACAAATAGCTATAACGCATTATTACATTATATTGGAAAATAATAGATGTCGTACTTCCCTGTAAAGCATTAACTATTGCCACATGAACACTATAAATGATATGTGTAAATATCCTGAATACTAGTAATCTAACGATACCAGATACATGTAAAAGAAATGTACACAATATGTACACGATATATGCTATACCCAACAGCGCACCTGCCGTACATTTCACGACGTCTCGGTGCTATTTACATTGATTGACAGCAATTTATGTACATAACTGTAGATTTCGATGTTTATGCATGACCCGTCCACGTGTTGGTACATCTGCTGACCACTGTCCTGTGGTAATAATGCTGGTATACCTATGGCAGATGACCATCTGGTCGTGACATATTGGAGATACACACAAAACCGGACGTCAACTGACGCTGAAATATACACGCGTTGCGGCTCTGCCTATGGTAATGACAAGAATTAATTTAACTTTGATGAAATGTGATGTACCTTTGTTCAAGGGTACGTGCCGTAGCTGTTTGTGAAAGATTTGGGGAAGATTTGGACACATATAGCTCACTTATTGTTAAAAGTATGAATGCGTACTTAACGTCATATAGCGAAATAAAATATAAATTTAACGAAAATGTTCTAACATGACTAGTTCGGTAATGAAATAACCAAATTATTCCTGATGTCAACACATATCGTAGGGTGTGTAGTTAAACGTATTCTATCTGGAATTTATAACCAATTACAATAAAACAATATTTTAAAATCGTCAACATTGGAAGAAAATTCTGTATATCTATATAGCAAGAAGAATAACTCACTATTGAAAACAAGTAATTTTATCAACATAACTGAACGTTATATATACAATTAAAATAAAACTTTAACGAAAACATAATTATTTCGGTATTAAAGCAACTAATTAATACCAGATGTCAGCACATTTAGTGGGATGGACTCACTGGAGGTCAGGTTGTGAGTCTATTGCCAGACACCTGTAGGCCGGTTATGAAAACCTGATCTTCTTTCCAGTATCTGGTTTCGGTGTCGTATTTCAGCGCATAATTAAGTGTTAGGTTGAGCAATAGTATGTTTGTTATTTCTGTTCGTTTAGAGTTGCCATGAATGTACTTTAAAGTTAAAGTATGTTAACTTAAAATTCAACCAATCGTAGTTTAAATAGTAAATAATATGGAGATAGTATGCTGAATAGAGATTCAGCATACTATCTCCATATTATTTATAATTTAAACAAAATTAAGCTATATTTATTTCTGTTCAAGAATGCATGTACATGTATATATATTAACAAATAACGACATGTAAATAGTAGTGTGATCATGGTTTGTTATTGGACATACATGTATTCATGATATGTATTTCTTGCTGCATATAATCGTCCATATACAATATTGTAGTTTTTATTTGTTTTACTTCTTGTTTGCATGTACTATTTTATAGTATGTCTGTATATGTCTGTGTTGGACTTAGATAAGTACTAGTATTTCGCTTGTATCTGATGCTATTAAATATGTGACCATAACTTATGTTGAAATCAATATAAAATTAACGCAATAATTCAACATATAAAACTATAGGTATGACCTGCTCCCATTTAAAACAAAAACATACCGAGATGTAAGACAATATGTAAAGTTACACACATGTGTGTCGGTCATTACCAATAGATAGCTATGGAATCCGTTCTATGTGGGATAGTGTTCATCTACACCTATGTACAGTATCTGGTACAGGTCAAACCGTTTTAGTATTAACATATTTGGTTGACCATAAACTGCAATGGGATTGGATTAATGTAGTACAGCTCACGAGACCTGTTCCATGATATATGCGCTTACATAGAGATGGTCTTCCATTTTCTTTACACAAACCCACTTCCCGTCATCTTGTGTATTTGATGTACATGTATATGTATTATTTGTCCTCCTATGTCGTGAATCGCGACCGGAGTGTAATAAACGTTTCAAGTTTCAAGTCGAGGTATTCATTGATTTTATAAACCACATTCTGGGAAACAGCTACACAAGAAAACACTGTTATCACTACACTACTTGAAAATGTGCGTAGCTAAAACTAGTGTAGCGGTAAAAGTGGTTCGTGCAACTTACACTTGTAGCGAATCGCTAAAACTGGCTAGGTTAAACGCTTGGCTATCATACGTCGTGCTAGTTGTTGCTATTTTACATTACAAAGGAATGCATGGTAGAGCGAAAATTATTCATGATGTTTTAGCGAAATGTTTGCACTCGAATAGCATACAATTCCGCAGTTAAAATAATACTGTGTATGTTATATTATCTGTTAATTAATGTATTAAATAGTTCACGTAACGCCCACATTTCGGAATGAAGATGCGAAAGCAAGTTTTCAACGGAATACTTGAATAAATACTTCTTACGACAATATTTGTTTATTTCCTCTAATAACGTATAAATACACCAAACTCCAAACATTGAAAGGAATATATCGAGAGAAAAAACTAAATACAGCTAATGTTAATATAGCTAATTTGTTTGGTAAGGACATTCATGTTTGAAAGGAAGTTCATTAACAGCCAAATAAATCTAAAGAAATATTTGAATGTGACAGAATTGGTGGCCCAGATGTGATGGTTTGCATACAAAGGTAGAATGCATATATAACTTAGCGCAGGAAAATGGACACGGATACAAGCACAAATGTTTGCACTGTTATTGATCGTGAAAGAAGCATGTCAATTTGAGAACAAACGCTTTCATTTCCTGCCCGATGCATCCGAAACTACCGGTGATTTAGCGGAGGGATAGCGAACATTTCAAGCAGTTATTTGCCGTGCGTGTTTGAGTGTTCGGCGGAGGTTTACCAGGGTAAACAGTCAGTGGTTCAGATAATTGGATTAAAAGCTATAACGCATGATCGGAGATGACTTTTAGACTTGGCCTTTAGTTGGACATACATTGGTCATTGACAGACATTTGACAGTCCTAACACGTAGACACACAGTATTGTGTCTCCTCTGTACTCACAATTAGCATGTTGTCACCTCCTCCACCCCGCCACCCTCCTCATCCACCACCACCCCCCCTCCACCCCCACCACCCCCATCCTCCCCCAATGCATAATCCTTCACGTCAGATTACATATTGCATTTTAAGAATAAAGCAGCGTCGTGTAGACAGTTCGGCAACATGTTGGGATAAATGTTGCGGTACATGAATTTAGACCCCGTCTACACTATCAACAATATCGGCAATATTTTGGGTTACATGTTGCCGAACCTTTTGCCCCCATCTACACTATCAACATTTGGGAAACATTTGGGACATACGGTGTCGGATTACAAATGTTGGTGAAATGTTGATAGTGTAGACGGGCCTTTACTCGCATGGCTTATCATTGAATACAATGCAATGGAATACAAATACAATTCATTATTTAGTATTTTCATTATTCCTGGTCAGTACTTGCACATAGTGTATCCATGCTGTGTGGAGAACGGGTAAAGTTCAGCTTGACTTCTTGAACAAGACCGCATAGCCTTCTACAAATCCTCCACTGACAAGACGATGAGCCCTCTCTTCATCTCCTAAGCCAGACTATCTTCATCTGGGACTTTCACCTAAAGCCCGCCTTGCTTCAAAGCAAACAAAAATATCTTCAGCATCCCAAACTCTCCGCTGATCGTTTAGCAAATGAAATCCCCAAACATTTGGCTTGTCGTCAACATTTTTTTATTGTCTAAATGACCCCAAGACATCTTTGAGGGTCGGAACCCATCAAAGACTGAAACGGTTTTCACAAACAAATTCATACCTTTACATAACACTTAACACAGGTCTGTGTTTATCCTATGATCGCTCGTGTTAGGAAGGGTTTAGACAATGGTGGCTATTTTCCAACTTTGAACGCCAGAGTAGAAATTCTGCAGAAGGAATTTGTTGGTAGTAGATTATGAGCTTCCTCGTCGTAAAAGACTTGAAAGGTCGCATTGGGTCACTGGGATTTTCAAAAACAGAAACGGTTTGAGAAAAAGTCGACAGTTATTTGCTTCGTAGAACAGTGTAACAAACGATGTTTTGTTATTGTATTTCTTTATGGGTGTACGTAGGAATTCTACGCTGAGTGTTAGAGAATTACGTAACAAGCTCTCATAATGTAGTTCTGGGCACAAACGCCATGATCCATGTTTTCATTCGAGTTTGAAAGACCCGTTGCACGTTTGTATCACATTTCAACACGTAACTTTTACCTTATGTTGAAATTGAATCTGTGAGAAAACCAAACAATTCTACAAGAGGAAAATGTCATCAATCAGGAAATATAACCAAAGTGCATGTTCATATGTGTATCTCTTGTGCAGAATTAATGCTAAGGTATTTACTAGTATGCGCAATAGTATAAGTTCAGTCATCTACAGCGCAATACGTTCTATGTACATGAGCTTTGTAGCAATGGAAGATGATGTAAAGAGCATGCACGATGTGTGAATGACAAAACGAGCATATGACCTAAAGTGTGGGAAATAAAAAAAAAAACATATCAATAAAGCTGATAATTTAATTTAGTGTTTCCCTTTATTTAATTTGTCAGTGAGTCAGATATTAGCATCTTAGAATTGTCGCCATACTGTAAATAATGTAAAGTCTGATATATCGGTAATCCACATGCCCTATGTAAATATGTTTGAACAATACTGAAGACAACGGCACAACAAAAATCCAATATGTTAAGCTAGTAATACAATAATTCATTCTATTCCATGTCATCAGTCGAATTAGTCGCATAAGATTTAGATACGCCATCATGTAGCACTGACTTCGAATGCATATATAGTTAGCATTACGAACACCGGCTTACTTCTGCCATAAACTGACAAGCCGTGATATGTGAACGAATCTTGAAAGCTACTCTTAATAGATCTAGCAATCAAAAAATAATAATAATGTTTTCTTTACCATTGTTCCAGATAGGCGAAGGCCATGGCCGTGCTATCCTGACCATGCCATACAATAAGTATTGCTAGGTATATGCCACGTTATGCTATGTCTTACCAGTAGCATACATACTCTTTGTGCTGTCCACGTACAGTATATGACCGTACAATACTATTGTGTTTGCTAATACGTGAATACCCATCCTTAGTTTGTATTTTGTTTTGTGCTTTGTTTCTGTTCTGTCCGTATTAACCGTGTGCGGTTTTGCTTAACTGTAATTGATACAGAATCAAGACATATTGCCGTGAAATAATCTCATATTTCTATATAGTTTGTTGTATTTTTAGTTATTGACCAAAGTGTCATGGGATTGGGTAAAAGCAATACTTCTTCTAATACTAATACTAACAACAACAATAACAATCATAACAACAACGACAATAATAATAATAATCATCATAGTAATAATATAAATAATAATGATAATAATAATAATAATAATCATAGTAATAATACAAATAATAATGATAATAATAATAATAATAATAATAATAATAGTACCACTACTACTACTACTGTATTACTACTAATACTACTACTATTATTACTACTACTA
>JAUTBX010062434.1:0-12678 GCA_032361465.1 Lepetodrilus tevnianus | reverse complement strand
CAAAAATACACATATTTCAGTAATAAGATTTCCATGTAGACACTATATTAAAGATTTGCTAAACTTTATTGGTTCAGTATATTATTATTAATATTCTTTTTAATATTTGTAATAAAATCCAGTTGTTCTAAAGCAAACTAAAACTCCAGCAATTTGTAAAGTAAATGTTCAACCTCTCCACATAATATATACAAGAAAACCTTTAAATTAAATATATCGAAATCCAAAGAACATCAACAAGATAATTTGCATTTGAAACTGTCAACATCTCAACATAGATACAATGAAAACTACAACCTTGGATATTAAATATGTCAAACTAAAGTACATGACATTGTGATCCATTCTTCAAATTTCTTCAACCAGGTATTGTGTGAATATCAGTTCCTTATATTAGTTCCTAGGTGTCAGAGCAAATTTATTATGTCAGGATCGGTTAGTAGTCAGCTATGCACATCATACAGGTATCTGAGGCTCTCAGATCTCTTCTAATGCAATATGGCAGGTACGCAGCAATGCACGTCAGACGTAACCTCAGCAGTCTGCGCTTGGCAAACACAGAATAAATACACATAGCTAAAGGCACCAATAGACAAGACTTGTATTGGGAATTAACATAATATCAAATTATCTGGATAAAAATACATCAGGCTTTTAGCATTAGGATACATACAAATCTATTAATGAATAAAAAACAGATGGTTGGTAGTCAAGTACACTATATAATATAATATAATACAGATATTGGTTAATGTCTTCTTGACAGTTGTATGTATGGTTTAATATCTAATTTGATGCAATGGAACAAATACAAGGTAACCATTGAAAATGTTTTCATGAATTCATTATTGTTTAATTCCACTTGCAATTTCTTTTAATGAATGGTATTGTCATCACTTAATATTTGAAATAAATAAGCTTTACAATTACTTCTAATAACATATTACTGTATATTTAATATTTGAAACATACAGGCCTTTAATTAAATTATTTATACACAGAACGTGGGAAGATGTTCATGACAATACATGAAGAAAATCTTTGAATACGCAATGTGATCATCACGCCTGTCATGCCAGCTGAAAGCTAGCTATAGATAGATACATAGATAACAGGCCCTATTCCAAGTTACAGACATAATTGCATCTCCACATGACTGGTCGTGACCAGTGTTATATCACCTATAGTCTATCACCAAGCGTCCAACTGACACCAGGGTGAGCAAGGGGACAACACACACACACATAACTACAGCCTTACCTCAGGAAACGTGCCAACAGCCACCAGTACAGTATAGTACACCTTCAACTTGAAGAACACTGGCTCACAAGAAGCTGCTGTGTTGTAATGATGTATGGAAGCACACAGAACGCAGGGATGTTCCTAGGTAAAACACACACTGAATCCTCAGAGAGTTTGGTAAAACCAACAGTTGAGGACAAATCCGAGTAGTGTGACCGAGAATTCCGCCACTTGTCAGCTAGAGATGAATGAATTGGAGGGAGATCAATCACATGACTGATCCTAGAAGCTGGTGGAGCCGATCCTGCACTAGGTAATCAAAGCGTTAGCCGATGCTGTCATAAATCCCATCTGTATCCAGGCTACAGGATGCTATCTAACTCCTTCCCTAGCTCTCGGCCAATCACAGTGGTCCGTTTTGCTGGTGACCTTTCACCTTAATTTGGAGAGTTTGCACCAGTGGAGAGAGGACACAGCACCTATCAGCAGACTCGTTTGTTCGGCAGTTGATAAATGTAGTTGATGACTGAAGCATCCTATGGCCAATATAGCCCTGTGAGGCAAAACAAAATAGGTCTGCAGCAAATACAGCTGGCCTTTAACAATGACTGTATATATTGAGGTACGTCACTGGTGGAATATAATGATAAATCACTGACAACTGGTAGGTTATTGTGTGATATTACTGGTAGGATATCACTGAGATATCATTAGTTGGATATACCATTACTATCATATTGATGGGTTGTTTAACTGGGATACCATTTGTGGGATATATTACAGATATAATTGATGGATATATCATTAATATCATATTGATGGGCTGTTTAACTGGGATAACATTAGTGCGATATATCACTGAGATATCAATGGGTTGGGGATATAACACTAATAGCATAATGGTGGGATAACTCTTTTGGGATTCATGAGTTATATGCCTTATCTACCATTATAAGGATATCACACAGTGGGGTATCTCTATAATATGCATACATCAATAACAATCGGTTTTGTTGACAATTATCAATATCAAATATTATCAACAATAATTAGTAGCCCCATTAATACATTATGATCAGCACTCTAGCTTCATTATATAACTGCATCACTTCAAAATACACAAATCCCCGCAGTAACGCAATGCAGTAGATGGAGACACGTCCCACTCTAGCTCCGTACAGCAATAATCGTGTCTGGAGCCTACGAGTAATCGCTGGCTAAGTTCGGCATCTAAGGCGTGAGATGAAGACAGATTTGCTGCAGTATACACAGCAGGGAGTGTGAAGCAGGGGATAAACAAACAGCGGCTGGAATCGAGTGACCATGGACCGAGGTGTTATCTAACATTACCAACATGTGGAGGAGAAAACTATGTGTGGATTACACACCGCAGCATAAACTCAATAAATGTCAGATCAGTTTTGCATACACCCAGGGCAAACGGTGGTGCCAATTTATTTACACGTGACTAAATCAATGTGTAAACGTGTTCAGAAATCCATACGCAGGGTTTATAGCCGCCGATTGCTTGGACTATGGAGGAGAGTTCTTTAAGGAATCTCAGTAAGAAGACTTACAGTGGTGCCATTGCCTTTCTTGTCAACTTTTGAATGAGATAATATTTTCTAAACTTGGGAGTATTTATTATTTTTATCGTTGAAATCTTTAGAGAGAGGTTGTGAAAACAGATGTTTATCAGTGTCGAAGATAGACCAAGGTAAATATGTATATTTTTCCAACTTGAATACACACTTTGACATAGATTTCCACTTAGAAAAAGATTTGAAGATTAATCATAAATAGAACTAATTTTAATAGACATTAATCAACAAGGATATTAGCAATGATATGCATAAGCTACTTATAGCTAATTGTAATTGTTCTCTAATAGAAATAGAGTATACAATATAGTTCCAAAATGTATACTTGTTATTTATAAGAAACATAATTATAGATAAAGAACGAATCACTATATATCTCGTCTTCAACACAGAAACGGTTAATAATGAACAAAATAAAATAAATGAAGGAGTCATTAAAGATTGTAAATCAAGAATTTTAGTCTTATTAATATATATCCAAAATTAAATTGCTTTGAAGGACAACTAATCTGTATTTAATCTCTCTAAACTGAATCAGATTATTGTGCAAGAATCCTTTAGTTAATATGGCATATACAAATCAGTGCATTCTATGGCATGGTGACTAAAAGTAATTACTGTACTAATAGCTACCATGTTATTTATTGGAAGGTGATTTTTAGTGTGTCCTTCACTGTCCCATCACCCGCAGCGACGTTAAACTCCATATTCACTCACTCACTGTCCCATCATCTGAAGATAGCATATATATTCTCAGAGAGATATAACCAATAACACATTAATAGTATCATGTTTTACTACCAATAAATGTATCATCAGGTCTAAATTGAGCTTTCCACTTTTCTGAAGTCAGCCTATCAGCCTATCAGTGGTGCCATACACAAACCAACAGTATTCATGAACACTTCAAGCCTATCTATCAGCTTTGCCTTGGCATCCTCCTTGTTATAGGCCTGCCGTAGCTACGATAATGGTAATCTTACAACATTAAGTAACAGAATGGGGTCTAACAGCATGGTTATCAGTACCCTGGTGTTATCTGTGACTTTTCAAACATGCTGAATGATGCTGGATTCAAACAGGATCATCTGACTGGGTGCAGTCTGTAGACACTTGCTGCAGTGTCTGGTGGTATAGGAAGGAGAACACCGGTCTAGCTGTCATAGGTAATCCTACATGTCCATGGTTTATGGACTGCAGATAGTCTTGTAGCATTTATACTGCACCTGCTATCGTGTTGGTGTGTGGAAAACACAGGCCTGGATTACCTGCAGGACGTATGGCGATACTAGATGAGATAGAGATGGAAGTGCAAGTGCAGCAGATAATATTGTTATTGTTATATGTTAAAGCCATGCTATTTTATTTCTCTGTAATGTGGATCTTTCTTACCATGTATTTCTGTACATAATGGACATTTCTTGACACATTAGCTGGATTATCATACATTTAAAAAAAGCAAACCATAATTTAAATTTAAATTTGAATTCTGTTAAAAATAATATTCATAAATAATTCATTACCGTAAGCAGAAATGTAATCAACCAAAAATATGTTATGATGATGGAAAGTTCTTTCTTTTAGGATTGAATATGCTTACACCAAGTACTAGAAATACCACAAATAATGTCTGAAGTTTCTTTTGGTGCAAAACAAATTCAAACTGTCAAAGCTAATAACCTTCATCATCTTTCAAATAACTGCATCAATTTCCATTGGTAATTGTAAAATGGTTGAAATTTTATCCATAATACGCTGGCATATAAAAAAAACCACACACACCATAATTTTATGTCTATTGCACATGTACATGGGAAAACAGCCAAATTGAAGTTAACAAGACGTCGTATCCATGCAATGGCCCCAGAGGCATGTGTAATGCATTGTATACATCTGTTTGTAGTTCTCAATTAGATCATAAAAAGAATTAGCTCTTTAATACCCAGTGGCGAAGCACGTTTCTGTACAAGCCATTACCGTGTAGACACATAGCGGCATAATATTCCTGGCACTCTTTTGTGCGAAAACCGCAAAATGCTCTTGGAGAGTCTACCCAAGGGAGGTAATTATTGTCACATGACAGGACCAGGTGACCTGAGGAAATATGATTACGGTAATGGAATTGCATCAGAGTAATGCGGAGTAATGCAGAACAAGCTCGGGATGGGCTTGCCATATGTTCAGGGCGTCGCGTAGTGCTATCACACGTTTAATTTGTCAATACACTTTCGTTCAACTTCACTGCGATGGAATATCCGTATGATTTATATAATTTATCATTTCAGTCGAATGGATGATAAAAAAAATCATAATTGACGAGTGAATGTAGGACGATATCCCAAGTAACTAGCGTTCATTCATAAGATCAATACGGAGACGCCTTTCAACGAAAATCAATGTACTTCTATATCTAAAGACTAGATGAGGCCAAAGTGTTCATTTACATGGTGTCATGATGGTACTATTGTTGTTTCAAACATCAGCAGAATTATTTTGAAATTTATTTCCTTTTGTTGGTGGGCTACAATAATGTTGATGATTATTTCACTAATATCACAGTTTTTAATATCACAAGATGTGTTGCCCCTTTATTGATAGAGCACTGAAGAACACTGAATAGCAGTGACTGGTACTGATGAACCAAGAATGAAAAATAAACTTCAAGAGTACAGACACTGCATTGCTTTCTATTATGACTGTATGAATATTTATACATGAAATTCATACCACAATTTATTATTATGATGCTTCCTATAATATATTATACTTTCTGGTATCTATTTTTAAGTGGTAAGATATAGAACCAAAATAAATTCTTAAATGAAGTATATTTATTTTCATTCTAAATCTATTCTGACTACCTTTACCTTTTTCAGCAACCAAAACTATCCATTTATTTCAACAGAAAGATGAAGAAGTGACTTCATATCTAATCTAATACACAATGTTTTCCCACCTCCCCCTACCCTATCGCCCAATAAACAAGAGAGATACTACCAAACACATCATTTTACATTGTAAAACTAATTAATTTAACACCACCCTTCATTGTAGTATTTATGCAGGCAATGTGCTATGTTGAAGAATTTTCCGAGCCAGTATGACAGATGTAGTTTGAGACGTCCAGGATGTTCAGTAAGCACACCTGTGAGAGTAACTCTTAAATTCTTCAAATGTTGGAGATTAGACCAGACAAATGGTTATTTGGGGGACTGAAATGCCCCGAGGAGATAGGTGAAGCAACCAACATGACCATGGCGTGTCCTGGAGATGTGATAAGCTGCACTGGGATAACCTGTTGGTCTTCAAAACCGATAGCAATGAAACATTCTGGTACTCATCGGTGCCACCATGGACTTTACTCTCGGACATTGATGTACAATCAGCTTAAAATACTTCCACAATCTGGAAAGTAGGCCTACGCTCTTCCATGATGCTTTAACCAAATTGTACTTGTATGTATACTTCCATTTATAGACCAAGTACAGTCTCTGCAATAACAAGTATGTGATCTGCATTGTCCCAGGTATAGAACAAAATGACGAGTTCTGTAATGATGAACAGAAACTGGCAGCAAGTTTCAAATGGAACTCGCGCAATACTGATGATGATCACACAAAGTAGAACAGGAAACCAGTCCAAATGTCCATCGGACAGACAGGAAGATCGGACATTCTGGAACGAGAAGACCAGTCCAGTCCAGTCCACTCCGGACACCTGTCCAAGCAAACACTGGACAACAGGCTTCCACAAACACACAGGACACTGAGGCAGGAGAGCGCGCTGATTTTATCGCCCAGCTACTGGCTTGGAAGGATGCTGTTCCTATCCATTCCATCTCACCTCCCGTCCCCAGGGCCTACCACTTTAATTGGACATTGGATATAATGGACCCACTGATAGAGGAAAAACACCAACAGGGGAGCTGGTTTGATGCTTCCAGATAGAAGCAATGGTGCCGGTCTGGATTCTCCCTCTTACAGCCTAAAGCCAGTTTGTGCTTACTATACTTCTTGGACTATCCTAGGCGTTCTACCATGTGCCTTCTACAAGGCATATAATATCATTCCTATTACATTAACCTTGGTTCTGTAATAGGTTCACAATGTCATCTACAAGGTGTGTGTTCATATTAATTCTTCGTACATGGTAATAATAACGTGTATTTAAATCTCGCTAGACTCCATGCACATGGTATATGCTCAAAGCGTTACACTATTATTCAAAATACCAGTGTGCACTCTTCAGCTTGTCAACTCCCTGGGGAGTACACCAACAAAAATGTAATGGTATTTATATATTACTGTACTATATAGATTGAATAGAAAAGTCTAATACAGCAGAAACCTACTTAACATAATGTGCCGATATTTCGTCCAAAGTTTCCGAAGACAAGTTTACTGCAGCCATTTGCCTATTGTTCTCCTAACAGCCAGTACATGTACACATGGGCCATGTCAGACAGATCAGTATCTACATTGACAGAGGCAGTGCACAGCTGATAGCCCCAGGTTGACTGGCTTCAGACAAAATACATCCTTCGGGGCACTCGAGGCCATCCAAGACCATAGCCGACGCATTATTGTAAAGTCTTACATTACAATTGGCATATTACATACTGAAATTTATGCCAATTCTTCTCAGCACAATATTACACATGGGAGTTAATAAGAAATCTGGGAAGCAATACATTACCATTGCTAGTTTTATTGCTGTCGTCGAATAGTATATTACACTCACGAGTTTATTCTGGGTATTTTTTTATTGGCTAACCCAGACAGCCAACCTGTATCTGCATCGGCATTTCCAATTTGTTGTTCGCAAAAATGTCTGTGAATGGTTCTCAGGTCACAAGAGGAGGAAATAGCCAATAAAACCTACAGTGCTCGAACACAGATCAGTAATTCCTCCGCAGATTCTTAAAAGCCGCCCCACTACAAACTATATATTAGAAAAAGAAATTACAGCTTAAAATTTGTGTAATCCAATTTAGTATGTACTTCATCATATTGAGTTTATGTCAGCAACTGAACGAAAGGAAATGAATATTATTTCCTGATAAGAACTCTTGCCATTTTTACATTAAAGTATATGTCTCCATTGTATCCTGCACTGTATAGACTTACAATATAATGTGGATGAGATGCTCCTCAGATATACACTAGCCAATTACTGATAAAGATCATGTAACTTTATATAGAAAATTATGATAAGAAAATCAAATCAACTTTATAGAATGTAATTTTCTTCCATACAAATGTCACTATACTAAACTGATCAACAGATATCAATTATTGTACCAATAAATATCTCAAATCCCTTTTTTTTTCCCATTGATAATCAGCATTCCATCTTTATTGATGCCTGATAAATATCACCAAATTTAATTCTTAATATCCAGAAAAGTACTGGACTCGGTAATATTATTTGCTACCTTCAAATGACATTAACTCAGGAAAAGATGATTCAATCAATCTCGACTGTATCTGCCTGCAATACCTATCCATACCATCTAATAAAATCCAATTTCCTGCAACCATCTCCGTGCTAATGTTGTAGTGCCCGCATTACCCGCGTTCTGTTGTTGCGATGGAACACAAGTAAATCACAAGGTTAATGGTTTCCTGTGGACCTGACCCGCCTGTGTATGGACTAGCCAGAGAGAGAGAGGCCTTAATACTTGCACCAGCCACTTGCAGATACCCTATAAACACATAATGAAAGCTCTGGTCATTACTGGCCATGATTTACATTTTGCTGGATGGTAGGACCAACACTTAGGTTATTGGGAACAGATAATAAAGGCTTAGCGCCAATGGTGCTTGGATCATTCATGGAGAAATGGGGACTGAAAAAGCTGTACTGAGTAAGTGCCGTTCTTTGAATGGTGAAGGAGGATCTCAGATTTGAATGGTGATCTCTCCTCCTAGGAGGAGTATTCTGCTGTGAGAGATGTGTTCCCATGCATGTTAGATCAGTGTACATCACAGTGGATGCGAGCCCAACCCGGAACACCATCAAGCTCCCTCTCCATCCAGCATAGGAGCCTCATGACCCACACACACACTTCACCAGCACAACTTTTAATAAGTGGATTACACCCCAGAATTGTTGAGTAAACAACATTTGATTCGAACAAGGCTACTTTTCGGGGCCATAACGGAAAGGTTATAATGGAAAGGTTTTACCCAGAGAAAGTAATTGCCCCTTGAAGCAGAGGTGATCCTAAAATGTAGTTTGTCATTGTCAAAAAGCATCCAATATACTTTCTCCAAGTATTGTCATCTCCATCAAAAGTCAAACTTACTGTAAATGATGGATGGGGCCATATTGGGAAAATAGGCGCTCAAGCTTAAAGCGACTTGTCGGCAGCAGACGATCACAACCTCGCAGCAGGAAGTCAGACTCAGCAATTGTATATGATATTCTGCAGTAAGTATCCATCATGCAGATAGTTAACACTTGAAATATGACATGCCAGTCGGAACAAACAGACATCTTCCTTGAAATACATAGACCATTGGATCTTCACATGCAGCAATGAACCAATCAATCAATTATGCAGTAGTTGTTGGCACCAATGGGAAATCCACTGGGTAAGCATGATACCATTTGAATAAAGGAAAGTACATACATTTTCAGATTCTCTAAATTCTAAAATATGTTTCACTCCAAATGTTTTCAATGTTATACAGATTAAAACCCTGGAACTGAATCATTCATTCAAATAAGTAATAAGCAATTGGTTAGGGCCACCAAGTACCACATTACAATTAGCCATCACACCATTGGGTGTGGATACGATGTCACATACAATCACTTTATAGGCTGTGGTTACTATGTGACATATCATCACACCATTGGTTGGATACCATTGGCTATAGGATACTGTGACAAACCATCACAACATTGGCCGTGGTTACTATGTGACCAATGACCATGCTGGTAAATGACATCATAAAGTAATGTACAAAACAGGTCAACTTACCATGAACAAAGTCGACTTCAAATATTACTCCAAGTTAAATCCACTATTTGTGCAGCTTCTCTTCTGAATAGAGATCTGAAAACGAACAAGACAGATATCAATATCAAATCATGACTGCTGATGAAATCTTATCAATTATTTGCATGAAAATGTTCACCTTCCAATTTATCATGTTAAATTGGGATCATTGTAGTCTCAATTTATCTGGGGTTTTCTAAGCATGACTCACATTTGACTGTTTTGATTTAATCCACCGAGATTGTCAACTCACTACAATTTCCTCACAATGTAACTGGTCAATAATGTAATCACACTGTTTTTACGTGACTGAATTTGTTGAAATGATTACAACCTGGATTTCAATAAATATAATTAACACCGACATTTATTAAGTTTGGCTTGCAACATTGTATCAATAAGCCTATGATGGATGGTGTTAAACAGCAATTATAAACGTCAGTCAACAAAGACCATGCAATGAGAATAACAAAGCACAGTGATAATTCAAGTGTTTGCTGTGAGGGGCCTTGGTGAACACAGCAAAGGCAGTACATTATCTCATAACCCAGCCGACGGTGTCGACACTTCCGTGCAATGTCACGTCACGTGCCACAAATAACGCTCCCATCACTGCCGCAATGCATATGCAAATGAGTTGTAGTCGTCATGACCATTACTGCACTCTCTCAGATCTCCCAAATATCTCCAGCCAAAAAGCCAACAGGAAGTTACACATAAATTCCTTAATAGATTATGTGTTTTTATATATTTATTAAATTTGAATAATGATGAGTCAGTTGTGCAAAGAAATATGTGCTAATGTGTTACACTTTTGTGGAACAGTCGGTTTAAAATTGCAATAATGTCATTAATGATTCTGAAATCTAATAAAATATAGCTAATAGTTTAGTTACTAGTTAGTGTAGATACTAGAGGAAACTGTTCATTGTAATTTAACTCTTCTTCTTGGATAGGGCGACAGGTGCGCAATTAAATATAGTATCATTATATTCCATCTCAGAGAGGGTTAAATAACACACATCCCCTTCACCATCTCCTTCACATCGGCTTCTCTCACTACTACAGTACAGTATACAAAAAGTTATCTTCCAATGTAAGATCATCTGTTTCAAACTTGTTCTCAATGCATGCAAGTTGCGTAACAAATCGGGCAATACATTTCCAAAGCATCCAAGTAGAAATATTGGCAATTGATTCACTACTACAGCTAATACATACATGGTACAGCATCCATAAATTCTGACCTCACCTCAAAATAACATCCCCATTCAATCTTTGACTGTATTCAGTTTGCAAGCTGCTAGTACTTGTAAGAATGTATATTAAATGTACATCAATGTTATGACTGCTGAAGAGCTATACAAGCACCGCAGCATTGAGCTCGCATTCACATATTCTCCATACAAATGCATGTTACAACTGCCCCAGCAATTGACCCCCCTATAGCTAGAAGATCCTCAAGTGATCTCTATACATACAGAAATATTTAATGCGTACACCTCATCTGCCAATGGACCTGTCAGTTGCAGCCAATCAAGCGTGAGGGCATTGTGACAGGATTAAGTCACCACGGCATTCACATACATCATTTATCCCGCGATCAATGCCCAGCTAAGAATCCTCCAAGTCTCCCACTTACAGACACTTCTCGCCGAGTATACCGCACCACGGGTCTCGCGGAGATCGCTCTGCATGCAGGTATGTCACGCAAACGCCGACGTCTGATTGGTCCAGGTGAAGTTTATCGAGGGTCATCCGCAGCCAATCTGACTAATGACAACCATCAACAATGCCCGAGGCTGCGTGTGTCTAATTGCATCGGTTTGCATCGATACAGAATTGTTTTCTGTGTGCACAAGTGAGGTGGAAGGTTGGAAGGAAGGCAGAATTGATTACCATTCTGTAGGTATTCCACGGAATAACCTGTAAACCATGCAGAAAAGTCAAGACTAGCGAAATAATTAATTGGTCCAATACTCGACACACATTACCAATAGGTAATACAGATAACACAAGAAGAAAGCAGTCGCCAACATCAGCACCACATTTCTCAGCAAATATATTACCTTCAATGAGAAAAGCACTGCCAGAAGACACCTAAACTATCTCATTATTTGCTCAGATGATGCAGAAACAGTACGATAAATTGAACATTTACGACGAACGTCTGTACCGTGTTAACGATCTTACTCTAACACAGTATACTCCCATGTAGCTGTCTCCATCTTCTCAAGAAGATATCACCGAAGGAAGTAATGTCTGTTTTAGACTACCATGTTAATTAGTTATTAGACTGAGGAATGAAAACAACACTGCAGGCTATGTTAGCTCCATAAATCACGCCATGAAATAGCAGAGCACGTACAAATCATTGCCGAAAGAACATCTGAAATTGATTAACAAATCCTTCTTTAGGGCCATTTTCTGCGATAGACAATTCCAGCCAATCAGAAGAGCCAAAAGCTCAAATGAATTATTTCAGTCAACACGATGTGTGAAAAACTATAGTCCATTCAACAGTGAGAATACACATACTTGCGTATCCCTCCAAACAATAAAAAATAAATTCAATGATGTTTCTGTCTATGGAAGATTTCTTGGAAATCAATATTTCCTCCAGTTTCATTGTCCAGTTACAGTGCTGCTTCCACGAGCTAATCGCCATCATCGATGTTTACCAAATGTAAGATGTAAATCCAGAGCTATTCCTGAGGATGAACTCTTCCAGTGACCCTGTGTGTGGTAATAGCATTGCTATACCGCGTCCTGACATTAGCCTACGGTGTTACAACCATAACCCTTTTATGGCTTGTGAAAAACATTCTG
>JAUTBX010062323.1:0-12679 GCA_032361465.1 Lepetodrilus tevnianus | reverse complement strand
GAGAGAGAGAGAGAGAGAGAGAGAGAGAGAGAGAGAGAGATAGAGAGAGAGATATGTCACGCCAGCATATGTTAAAAATATATATGTTTGCTACCGCATACTTTGACCATTTCCTTTATGTTTTACATATTTCCTTTATATTTTACTATGTAGTTTAGAGTTACTATAACTTATTGCTCAGCATGCATGCATATATTTTAGTAACCCACTCCACATGTAGCCGTTTCGTGGGTATCGACAGACCAAACATGCATGTGCATTCTCACATATGTATACTTTTTGACGTATATATATACCCATAGGAGTAATACTACTAATAAGAGGCCCTATTATTAGAATAATAGAAGAAGAAGAAGAAGAAGAAGAAGAAGAAGAACTTGAAGAAGAAGAAGAAAGAAGAAGAAGAAGTTAATAAATACAGGAGTGACAAAAATGACTAAATTTATTACAAAGAACAAACAACAAACACTTGACTAGATAAAATACGTCATATCATTTCCAATATTTACACATTTACACAATCTGTATGCCCACAATGACGCATGAATACATGAATTTTTACTAACATTTACTGTACTGAATATAGTGTCATCCATTGCTTCTCCTATACCTGCTATACAGACTTGCGTGGTAGGCCTATACAGGTTGGATAAAACACCTATACATTATTGTCTTCGTCTTATACTAATTATCATCGAACCCATTGATAATACAGTGTGCACATATTTGATAATAATGTCCTTTGATGATAGTAGGCTGAGTATATGTTCATTACATTCGAACACTGTGACGTAACTTCCGTTCGTCTTGTCATTTCTTCTGTTTGTCCTTATTATCCTTTGGTTTCCAATCTCGGCTTCTGATGACAAGAGCACCAACATTATCTCCAGTTACTTGGTTATGTTGTCTGTGACTCCCATCACAGTATGGCCACTGAAATAATGATAATAATAATAACAACAACAACAATAGCAATAACAACAACAACAACAACAACACTAATAATAATAACAACAACAACAACACCACCACCACTATAATAATACTACTACTACTACTACTACTACTACTACTACTACTACTACTAATAATAATAATAATAATAACAATGATCTCATACAGCCAGACTTGATAAAATAATAATAAAAATAAAAAAACAATAACAACAACCACTACCGCCGATATAGTATAAACACATGAAAGAAAGACTATTACACAGACACATCAGGTGCATTGAAACAGCTAGTGGTAACACACTATAAATAAAAGTCCCAATATGACATGATATGTTTGCAAATGTTCACATAATATGCAAACACATTTGCTTTAGTCATGTTTGCAGGTTTGCACATATGCAAACAAATTTGCACGTATGCAAATGTGTGCAGGTGAATGGGGCTTTAGATTATAAAAAATGTACACACCTTCTTTGATCTCCAACATCTACAGAAGCTGACTTTATCCTCAACTAGGTCCTCCCTTATGAAGATATCGGTGACTTTAGGCTCACTTTTCTTAATGTTAGGATTGCATCGCTCAGGTCGTGGCCGAACTAGATTCCGGATACAAGTTCCCAAAGAATAGAAGACAACCAGAACACCGCAGAGGAACGGCAGTAAGGAAAACCAGTCATCACCTGGTGAAATATTATATAATTATTAACGCATTAGTTAGTATTACATGTATGATGCTTTGTTGGTAGGTATATAGGCTATAGGGACCGTAAGTTGACACGATATAGCCTGAGATTAATTCAATATCCGGTGACATAAACGGATCAAACACATAATTGCGCTACACATTTGACGACATTCCATTGTTACCTCACATGAACACGTCACTATTCATACGTCATTCATAGCAACCGTCGAATTTCTTCACGTCAACGGAAATGATACCCGACGAGACTTACTGTCCCTATCAAGTGTTCTTGGGTTACTATTACTGTTAGAACATTGTGATTATCAAGTCAATATAGCATCTTCAGTTGCCTCCAGAAGAAAGTTAATAAACTAATAAACTGTCCAAACGCCAAGTTATATCACTCACACTAAAACATAAATACGTAGGCTTATTTGTGACTAATTGTGTACAATAAATTCAAATTAAAGAATAAATATATACTAGTTAAGAATAAGCATTCACATAATTAAAAAGGTTGCTTAGAACGAAGTTTGGGCCTTCCTGATTTTACAAACCAAAAGCAAGATGAAAATACATGAACTATTTAATACTATTTAGTCTGTGGATCTAGACACATCTTTAGAATTATTTAATACATTTTAAAAATAGATACATGTGTAAAATAACATAATTATATAGATATTTTGCATTGCTATTCAGTCATGCAGTTATAACAAGGTAACGTGTGTGCACTCGCGATTAGGGTCACTTCGACCTCTACACTGTATACATTTTCCATCAGTACAACTAATGAATTTACAGTAATTAATACAGCGACACACATTATCTATAGTCACAGATGCGGTTACAGTAATAGGTTACGTATATGTATAAACTACGTCCATAGCCTACATCAGAGACCATAATCTGCCTACATGTATATTGATTAGTATTATAGTATGAAAGGAGCCTCTGAAATGATTGTCAGTCTGCATAAATCTAGACTTGCCTCATATGGCGGATGTGCTATCGTATATTGCATGAGACTGCTAGGGCGAACTAAGGTGTGATACAAGACAAAGTAACGGCCACAATACTGACGTGATACGAATAGTTACCTGACAGATTGATAACTTCATCGAAGGAACTCGGTACCGGCAGAGATTCCAAATACCTTGGAATAGTCACACGAACCACGTGGGCTACCGAAGTCATCCCGACATCAACACGCCGCTAGCATTACAGAGTATGACTCAACACAAATAGAACAGCCCAATCATAATAGAACTGCACGTTCGAGATAAATTTAGACAAAGACCTATATATTTGAAAACACAATACATGAATACGTCTGGTATATGTTGGCATGTTACATGCATTGTATGTGTGATCACGTTAAGATTACACATGTGGGTTGCGACAAGGTTTATCTCTTTGTCCTATTCTATTATATATAGGCCTATATTATATATATATCGATCGACGTATAGGCTATACTGCACGAGGAAGTTTTCTGGTATGTCACCAGTACGCAACCTTTAACGTTTAAGGAAGTACATGGGAGAAGTTTTCTGTATGTTATAGGTAAAATGTTCGTAGTGTCAGCAGTTATGAACTATTCGTGAATGTATGGTATTTTCATACACATATTTGCATGCTTAAGACGGATTTATCTATGATTAATAAACAGTCACACTGTAATAAACTGGGCGTAAAATACACTCTTTTTTTTTCTTTAACTTAGCCTACATATATATAGTGCGGACATTTGTTATCTATCCTATCAGATCTATTAACTATTATGCTCTTTCTGCCTTGGGCTTTTAGTATCTCTATGCGAAAGTTAATATTCAATTATATTGTAACCAATGAAAGACAATATTATGGCAATGGTATCAATATAAAAGTAGGTATAATACAGACCATTACCGCATCCCTTAATAACTAAGGTAAGAACATTCTCACGTTTGGAACGAACTCTACCCTTTAAAATAACTCAATTGTCTGTCTCCTCCTTTCAGCCTTCGGAACAAAAATATAGAAAGAAAAAAACAACAATATATCTAGTTCTAACCTTGATATATGACAATCACAAATTGTATGACTGTTGGCATCAGTTGTCATATTTGATATACCCCATAAACCGTACATCTAGATAATACTAATGAACAACAACCTCCGAGGTAAACACACCTTTTGATGAAGTTGACCCCAGGTTCAATCTTTACTGAAATGGCGTGAAAATTCTCCCAGCAATATCTTAAATGCATCTTTTATGCAAGCATCAGCGAATACCTACATCTTGCTATGTCACCTGAAGGTCATATTGGGGTGCCACCCCATAGGCCCAGGGGGTCAATTGTCACCATTGCTATACTTTGAATACAGAGAGGTTGTACATTTTGAACTGCGGGTCACAACCTCGCACATGTAAGTATTTTCACTATTTTCTATTGGTCTAGGATAATCACTTGGTGTAACGAGACGATACAACAGCATGTTTTCAAACTCTTCTTTTCCAAGACAAATCATCCTTGAAGCCCGGCTATTATGGCTACATGTACTTAACATCCGTGACGGACTTAAGTAGTCATAATAGCCGGGGTTTCGAGGATGCAAACAAAGATGACAACAAAGGGGAAATATCACTGAATCTCCCACATACATGTCTGTACTTCTCTTGATTCTTTTCAGACTTGTCCCAAGGTCAAACTAAAGTTGTCATCACAACAATTCTAAAATGGACAAGTCGTGATATTGGTGAAAGATTCGAGAAAGCGATCTCTAAACCGCAATAAAAAAAAAAAAAAAAAAATTAATCTAAGCATTTAAAAATCGATGCTATATTGACGTAATCAAACGCATATCGACATCTCATGTCGTTAGTGCATGGAATATGACTGTCATTTTATTAATCTAATGACATATGTAATCCGCTCTTCTGTACTGTACATACATGTATATGCATTATAATTTATATTAGACCGGAACAAATGCTATAGTGTTTCTATGATACCGTCAGTTTATAGGACGGAGTAGTATAAGGTCCGAAGGCGTGGCGGCTATGCCTACTTATCTAGCTTAATAATAGTCCGTAAGTTGTCCCATGTTCAACTTCAAACGCGAAAATTCTTGTGTATTACGTCACCTAATTTTGTTGTTCACGCTATATTAAGTCTTGCTCACGCTGAGGTGTAAATTGGAACGCGCACGTGAATAATAGCAAGTATAGAGACCAAAGTATGTGACGTAATACGCAGGAATTATCGGGTTTGAAGTTTAACGTTGGAAAACTAAAGATCTCTAACAAAGAACTGTTATTATTCACATACAATAACAGTAGTTCTACTACTACTAATAATGTGCGCATTTATATTGTACCAATTCCACACTATATAGAGCTTGCTCATAGCGCTACACTATTACTACGGTAAATGGAATCACTGTGCTCTCATTTTCCTTCTCAACTCCTTGCGTAGTATACAACCCAAGCTGCCCTTCAAGTTGCTAAAAGGTTTATCACTCACATATCAATATTATCCTTACTATTATTATTATTAGCATCATCGCAATTTTCCTTCTCAACTCCGTGGGCAGTATACAACAAGCTGCCTTTCAAGTCGCTAGAAGGTTATCACTCACATGCCGATATCATTATTATCAGCAGTACCATGTCAGCATCTATATTGATCCTGTAGCATTTTTATTTTAACATTGAAAATCGTTTGGTAGAATATATTTTCCATCAGTGTTTGGTGGGTGGGTACTACAGTAACACTTTTGATGCAGTCTTCATGCTACTACACCTGTACACAGATATAATAATATACCACAATACTGCAAAACAATGAACTTTATTTCAATAATATTCTTGTTCCTGTGGACTGTAGGAAGAGAACGGTCCATTCAGACAGCCATAAATCAATCCATGATCAAGAATTTCACACTGTAAAAGGAAATACTAACAGAAATGACTACTGGAATAATTTCTAAACATAAAGACTATAAAGTAGATATAAAAATACCATAAATGCAAAAAGAGCTCTATATAATGTACATGTAACCACTTAATGTTGGAAGCTTTACAGGAAGAACAAGAACTGGAATTGTGAATATAGATGGTAAAATCACAAGCCTAAACAGTACTAAACTATTTCTTGAAATATGCAGGAGCATGCAACCAGTCAGGTCAAATTTAATCACATGCAGATCCAGTGTGTGTGTGTGTGTGTGACAGAGAGTGAAACAATGTGTGTGTGTGTGTGTGTGACAGAGAGTGAAACAGTGTGTGTGTGTGTGTGTGTGTGTGTGTGTGAAATTACTGGTACATTGAACTCATCACTAAAAAGTGTTGATACAGAAAGATAAATTGCTCTGACAACAAAGGTGTGATGTATGCAGCTCGCCTGCGATAGTAACATCTACACATACACAACAATATTCTCGTTTCACCTCACCCAATCTAGGATTTCACTATCACCATTGTATTGTATTGTATTGTATTCAATCAAAACACCTATTTGCCATTATGAATAACCAGGCCGCAATATGACGCAACATTTTCAGTATGATTTTCAGTATGACTTTGTACTAAAAATTTTTTTTCGTAATCTTGGGGCCTGGCTGAAATGACGACCAGAAAGATTAAAAAAGATCAAACAGATTATTAATTAAAACAGCCAGCCAGTCACTAACCCACTCCATGTTGGATTAGGGAAAGGGACGACTCTTTAGGGAATAAGTTGTTAAGTGCAAGTGAACAAATCTTGAAAACGACTCTAAACCCAATTTTAAAATAATAAATACATGTAAATAGAAAATGTTCCACTGTACACAGTTTCTTGGTTGATGAAATAGTAAAGATTAGGTGGGTGTGAAACCTGAACACACATGCCTGCCTGAAATCTAGGTATACCTATCAGTTTACGTAAGGGATATTCTCAAATGTATCATCCTGGTCCTTCTCATATGTCCTCAAATAGTACATGTTGCTAATTACATTCAATGTATAGTCAAACCTGTACATTATACTCACACAATTCTACTAGCACAATACAGTCAAACTTAAACAGACTTACAAAAAGTTACAATACAGTCTAGCACGGATCGTACTGATTAAATTATCAACTTAGATGTATGCTGGAACATCATACAATCAAACTCGTGTCATTTCCATGAATACAATGCAGTAAAACTTGTACACTTTTATTGATGACATATACCTCCAAGTGTTCAAACTTGCACATAAAATTATATTTGACAGATACAGTCCAATTTCGCTTCTGAACACCTGGCATACAATAGCACTCTTGTAGCACTCAAGCATGCAAGATTAATAACAAGTTAAACAACAATTATTCATTCTGCAATTCAACTGTTATTCCGATATTTAAATACATCTCAAATTGTATCTTACATAGGTGAGCGAGTTATTGTTTTACATCACCAGATCACAGCGGGAATCTTTCACCCATACGTGACTAATCTTTACCAAGGAATAGAAACATCAATACATGGTTGTCAGTATGACTTTACCAATGGACTCCATAATCGTTGCACAATTCCTATCCAGTACAATACTAGTATTAGCATGATATAATGCTTTAAGTTAACTGTAAATATAGAAAAATAATACAATCTCATATGACCAAGTCACTCATTATCTGCGAAAATATATTATTATTTTTTACATACACAATTATACATTGATGGTTAGTATTTATAAATATGTTTACAATATAATATGCAGTAACCTTTACAGCAATAACAATGACCTATTAGGAATACAGTGGTACCATTCAATTTGCGTCACCGTGATCACATATCGGAAGTCCTAACCCACCAGACTTTCCGAGTTACAATACTATGACAGACAGTGCTAACAAGTCAACATGGTCAGGTAATCTGAATCCTTGTGAATTTATCTGTATAATAATATATCACTTGATCTTGATGCCAGCAAACTGCAAAACATGTTAGTTATAATATCGTTCGTGACTTTTCTTGAGCCGTTACTTTGAAGATTCTCTCCTCTTCAGCACCAGTGGTCCCACATTATCGTTGACTTCCTCGTTATGTTTATTGTGGCTGCCATCGCAAAGTGGGAACTGAAATTAAATATTTGCCACGTACAACATCACATGACCATTACAGTGTTCAAATTTAAAGGGGGTCTGGGTACAGTGTTAGAAATTACCGCTAGAAACTTACTGGCCCGAATAATCATACAAATAACTGTAACAAAGGTTTACAAAAAACATGAATTTCTACTGGCCCTTAGGATACCTTTAGCATTGGGAGAAATGGCTGGACCAGAGATAATTTCGAACACTGTCCGGAAGTCCGGGTGTAATGCTAAAGGTATGCGTCTCTGAAAAATCCAGATTTGACCTCCATTAACATTTTGGTCTATGGAGAATGACCCTCATAATTATTATTTTCTAAATTTCAAACCATTTTCAAATTCAAAACAATTGATTGTTTATCAATGACAGGTAAAAGGAGTTATTGTATGCGTGTGCATGCATGGCTGTTTTGCACATGTATACACTGAGTGACTCACTTTCTTTGACCGCCAACAACGACAGTAGCTGATCTTGTCCCCTAGGTCCTCGATGTCCACCATGTTAACTACTTTGGGGCTTTCTTTCTGGATCTTCCTGTTGACTGGCCAGTCTGATTTGACTGGCTTTGGCTTAAAGGCTTGTAAGGTCACATACACAATCAAAGAGACTGTGCCCACAAACGGAACTAGCGCTATCCAATCATGAGCTGAAATAGAGGAACAAATTAAAAATAGTTAGTTTGAATATGTCAAGATTAGCAAGATGAAATGATGACGAAACATTACAAGATATTGGCTGTTCTACAAATATTGGTGCAGTCCATAAGCCCAATGTTAATGTAGGTCAAATCTGTAAGTTTCATGGGGTCACACATTGCAGTTTTTCAAATGACCCCCGGACCTCTTTAACTTTGAACAGTTCAACACTGACATGGTAGGATGGGTTTTAAGTTTGTACTACTAGTCTGGATTTCCTCCAGGATTTATATAGAGTTCACTTGGAATATCACATGCACCAGATAGCACATGGCTCCCCACCAAGACACAATTGTGACAATACACTGATTCTAAGCCGACCAGTCCTTGCTTTAACACTTTTTAACTTGTGTTTACATTTTATGACAAGTATCAAGCAGGGTAATAACATTCTTAATGTGTCTTTAGAGAGAGAGAACGAGAGGGAGAGAGGAGAGGGGAGCGAGGGGAGAGAAGGAAGGAGAGAGAAACAGAGATAGATTGAGAGAGAGCGAGTGAGTGAATATGGAGTTTAACCAGTTAACGTTGCTGCAGGAATCTTTCACTCATTTGAGACTAGAGAAAGCGATTGACTGAGAGAGAGGAAGGGGAAGGGGAGGAGAGAGAGAGAGAGAGAGAGAGAGAGAGAGAGAGAGAGAGAGAGAGAGAGAGGGGGGGATACATGTGGGAGGGGGAGAGAGAGTACTGGTGGGGGTGGGTGGGGGGTTGGTTGTTGGGACAGAGCGAGAGAAAACCACACTGAATCATCAATAACAACAACAACAGCTGATAATAACCTAACTTTGGTCCCAAGGGCTAACCTAAGCAAGTTTTATAAAATGACCACTGAAGTGTGAACAAGCACCTGCGAGCAGATTCCCGGTTGCTGAGTGGACACACATTAATGTTGCAACTAGACTCAAGCTATGCCTGTGTACACGAATAATACATTCATTACAATGCTATACCTGAAAGACCGGCAATCCCCCCAAATGAGTTTGGGATAGGTAGATTTTTCAAGTAGTTTGGTAATGAAACCCTGATCAAGTTTGATATCGACTCCATGTTGATGTGAGGTTACTATAAAATGCTAGCAAAAGATTACCACATAACTAAAACGAACTACGGAGCAAATTCGAATTATTTAATAAAAAATGTGAAAATATATATTGGAGTACAAAAAACTCCTATTATTTTACTCTTTATGATAGGCCTATATATTATAAAGAAAAATAGAAATAGGCATAATATCACAGTCTGACAAAATAAGTTGTTGTTTTGGACCGAATTAGAGTTACTACATGCAAAGTACATGTATGCTCTTACATCATCGCCATTGTACCTCCAAATATCTTTTTATCACTGTAGGATAGTATATGTAAAATTCCATTTCAGTTTACACTTCCTGGTATAACCAATATCAATCTCACATTTCCTCTGGTTTCCTGACTAAGGAAGATAACTCTACTCAGTTAACACGGTCAGAGTAATATGTCACGACCACTGGAGCCATTTATGTGCGAGTCATTGCTAATTAATAAATATTAATACAAAATAAAATGTTGATAACTAGTGAGACATGTGGAATAAGTAACTGGTTGTATAAAGTACGTGTGTAGTCAAAACAAATGCATATATTTTCAAGGAAAAACCGTGCTGGACTCTATGTTTTTAATTCACTTATCTTTTGGTTGTCAGCATTTTGATATCTAAATTATAGGCTATTTGAGACTCATAATAACTACATTCGTAAAATTTACGATGTACGTTTGCTACCTGCATAAATAAAACAACACCAAAAACAACAAAACCCCAAAATATCAGCATGTTACTTCAAACACAATCATAATGAAACCACATCGATGCCACCAACCGGTACCGAAGGTAGAGAAGACACATGATACCAGGTTGCGCTGCCACACCACACATGGCGCAGAAATGGCCTTGATATGACCTTGATACAATACGTCAAATGTCAAAGTGCCAAGTCAGGGCCAGAAGCGGATCGACGTTCCCTCGTTTCACGACGGCATCCTAAAGTTAGGAGCTCCTAAAGTTATGAGCCAGCTTATCACCTCCTAAGTTAGATGTCAATTTAAGAAGGGATAAGACTTGTGAAATCGTCGTGAAACATTTTAGGAGTGCCTAACTGGTTTAGGAGCTCCTAACTAGTTAGGACCCCGTTGTGCAACGGGGGCAGATGGAGGATTATACAGTTTAGCCTAAATGTATGGTTGGAGGTCGGGGTGGACAGAAGGCATTAGCCTACCTCGTTGAAGTAGGCCTATGTTTGTTTGTGTAATCCATGTGTTCCTATCATTTGATGACATCAACTAATATACTTAGCGAAGCATGTTTGTTTGTGCATTTATTCATATAACTTAACAAATAATAATACTGAACCATGTTTATAAATGTGTTCATATCACGATGTATACACACCATTACTACTTATGCTGGAGGCTACACTATAATAATATATGCCTACACATAGTCTCCCTTAATGCAAGCTAGTAGACCTATGTACTTACTATTAGCACTATAATTATAGTGTGCACACCACTCTACACGTCATTCATTTACATGACATGCACGCAATGTATCATCATCGCAGACGAGGGGTAGGTCTATACTTAATTCTAATCCTATGAATCACTTATACATGAGGATGTACTGATGTTACAGAACGTAGGCAGGTAGTCTTGACATAAACGTTTAAAATGCATTCGCAATCACCACAGCATTCTGGCTAGCTTGCAATTATCAAATAACGTGTAGCCTACTCTTTTTCATTTGTGATCCTGTCATGGCGAGTATGTCTTAATAACAAATGTTAGACTATCAGTTGAATGTTTCTTTTATATCCATATCTACCATTATGCAAATGATCATTTAGACTTTGCCGAGAAACTTTTTACATCTTTGACCCACAGCCATTTTTTAGCCTGAATTTCGGAAAATCATCAAATTCTTATTAGATTCGCTGCAATAGATCTTTCACAAAGACATGTTTTGGAATGATGGTAAGATACAGTTATTTAAGAACCAGAATAAAAGAGTCAATTTTTCTTAACTTTTATAAGCATTAGGGAAAATGACGTTTCTTTTGCGGTTCAGTATATTTGGCAAGACTAGTAAACCGGAGCCGAGGCCAGGCAGGTTTGTATAGACGAAAGGTTTTATTAAAGACATTCTTATTATTTAATATATTTAATATAATATAATGTCACATTTCATGTATACGTCTCCTTGATTAAGAATTACATCTACTCCTCCAAACGCACTTTTGTTACGAAGCTTTTTTGATTTTTTCGAAACATATTATTAAAATCCCTTTTTATGTTTAGAATACGACCAGACATCCTAGAAAACACATGCCATTATGACTACACCAACCTCCGTCAAATATATGACGAATTTAATGGCCTGTGTTTTCGAGGATGACGACCAGTAGGCCTACTGCTATATTTCACACATGCGCGTGTGTGTTCTATGTGCTGCGTGTACATGTTTCATTTAACACTCGCGTATATCTACTATAGAATCATATCATATCATAAAATAGATATGGCTGTACAGAAAAGTTAGTAAAATAATATTGACGAAAATGCGATTATGTGCTTAAAATACCCCCGAACAAACACCGTAAGTGAAAACCCTGAGACCAAAAGCCCTTCTGTATACATAATGTAGGTAAACCGGTTGGCACCAACAATAAACAATAGCAATCCCTTGGGGGTTAGGAAGATCTGTACAGACCGTACTAATTGCGGTATATTGTACCTGCAAATGAACTTCGCTCAAAGAGCTGACCAATGGAATGCTTTTGTCATAAACTGGCCACCCATTGCAACTTCGATGACCATGTTCACGGTTGTTGAACAGGACTGAGTTTATAAGCCCGCGCACTGCGATGGGGAGCGCTACACTAGCTGTACACCTACATCATGGCACTACTGAAAGTCCTAACCGTTGTGCTCGTCATTGGCTGCGTTGTAAGTATACCACATCCTGCTGTATTAGTATACTCTGGAATGAGCTATCAAATGCAATTAGGCAATGTGATACTGTATCAAGTTTTAAAGCTGGTATAAGGAACCAATATACTATTGCACCTGACTATTATTCATATGGGGCAAGGACATACTGTCTTTTAGGCAATGCGATACTGTATCAAGTTTTAAAGCTGGTATAAGGAACCAATATACTATTGCACCTGGCTACTATTCATATGGGGCAAGGACATACTGTCTTTTA
>JAUTBX010062212.1:0-12680 GCA_032361465.1 Lepetodrilus tevnianus | reverse complement strand
ATCATATTTTATATGAAATAGGGGAACGTTCCGCTATTTATCTAGTCATTAATGTATTACAGATATAATAACGATTTAGAGTTATTTTAGAGTTACGTCCCCGTTAACGTCATTGTTGCGTATTATATTTGTAAGTCGTACCACTGACTTGTCCCCTTGCATTGCCATAGTGAAGGAAATAGCAATACGACCATATTCAGGTTGTCTATCACTAGACTACAGCAGCTGTACAGGGTTATTTGTCTATCAAACAGCCGTGGAAAGGTTTTTAGAAGTGCAAACACTATTTTATGTATGTCAAGTGAATGTATTTTGCAGTTGTAGCTAAGAACTAGTCCCAATCAACCATAAATATCTGTGATATTATGCCTTTAACCCCTGATGTTACAGTTTCGCGTATCTCACCTAGTGCCGCAAGATTTGGTCACACGATAAAAGCAACATGACGTGCTCCATTCCATAGTGAGAATTATACAAATATTTTTACAATGATTATGATATATACATAATATTTTAACCAATTCATTCTTACATACGATTTTAAAGTACTAATACAAGGATAGATCTCAACACTAGACTGCTAGCCTGAACACTTTCTCATAATTTTGAAAGGTATCCTAGGCTAAGGAAGGTTTTGTAACAAATTTCTTATTTGAATCATTATTCGTGCTAGTAGTTTCGAAAGGTAAACTTCTATCCCTGTTAAGCAAGTTTAGGTATTGTATAAACTAGCTCGAGATTCATAGAAAATATTGTTATGAGCATTACAGCATATGCCTCGAGTACATTTAACTATTATTTTCATATTATATATTACGTCTATTGTGTGTAGTGCAAGTAATTATTGCAAACATGAGCAAACTTTACTATTTTCTTTGACTCGTTGACCCATTACCTCACGTATTTTTGCTAGCTCTGCGAGATTGTAATGCAAATGGCATTGCGGTAAACAGACATAGATTTGAAATAAGAAATTCTCAGGCCGATAACATGGATGGATACGTACATCTGTTAGCATGATGCGTACAGACGAACTAACAAATCACCCAAGAACACATATATACTGTGAGTGAGTCGGTTTCGTGCCCGTTTTACTGGTACCAGTGTTTGTTTCTGCCGACTCCTTGCGGGTGCGGGCTTATATCATTTCTGGTCGTGGATATCTCTCTAGCCGTAATCTGCTGACCATGTCATATCAAAAAGTCTCTTATGGTCAGCATTAAGGCTAGAGGAATCTTGAGCTATGTATAAACTAGATACAAATTAGTAAAATGTCATTTGTTTCATTTCTGCTTTTCAATATTCTCATAATTCGATCCAGCATGATAATTACGAAAACTGTGGCATTTCTAGAATGACACATGGCGTTGACATTTATTCTATATTGCGATTACTGTTAAGATTTAATCTAAAGGAGTGGCGATTCCGTTTACCACAGACACATTTTCTAAATTTGAATTACGTGATACGTGCCGTCCTAGTGTTCAGAAGTGGCTAGAAGCAGCATGACTTTGTCAGTGATAATCTTGTACACGTGAAAATCACGTTTTCTGAATCATGTGCAACATACTGACGTCGAATTCAGTCAATTATACAACTTCTGCTCATCAAGTAACGCAATAATACATTTCCTCGGACTATAACACTGATGAAATAAATGTTGGCTATAAAGAAAATAATCCAGTGTGACCTAGGACAGATTTTATTCACGATGTATTACCTCTTTCGACTCGTCTCTTTCGGTAGCCATGTTGAAATATGGATCACATGGGAAACCGGTACTTGAAAACGAGGCTAACGCTAGTTAAGTGCTAAAAGGGAGTTATAACCACTAATTTACGTTAGCTCGTTTAATAAATCGAGAATAAACAGTTAGGCTATTGATTGTGACACTTAAAATAAAATAAGCGTTATGTTTCCCATTGTTATAAGGTAAATTTGCATGTAGCATTCGGAGTTTCGTGTTTGACCAACGAGTGATGTCTCTGGAATCATTTGGAACTCGCAGAAGTAATTTCATTAACCTCGGAGAGATCATTATTTGCCATCGGTTGAACATTATTTTGTATGCACATATCTGTGAAATTACATATACAATAGTTAGCATGTTTAAGTGGCCAACATTTAAAAATTGCACAAACATGAATTAACTAAATGCATTGGGTGGAGTGGGTGTACATTTATAATGGGTGTAACAGTTGGACTCCAGTTGACCCCATATTTTCCGCGGTTATAGACACTTTGTAAATGATATGCCCTACTAAGAATCGTTTGTACTGAGAAGGTCAACGGCAATGAAGGCATATTGCTGTTTTATTTCAATGGGTGATAATTGTATATTGAAATTACAGCTGTAGGCATAATGTTGTAGTGATCCGTCGAGTCGTGTACGATTTAAAATATAAGCCTATACGATCATGGTACAACAAGGGGCATTTCTACATCCCATCCGGTCCCTATGCAATTTATCTGTTTTTATTAAGTAGGCCTATTTATATTCAACATTGTTGACCATACCGTACTAAACTATTTTCATAATACTATAAACAACACATGGGCGGTATCCTATAAACAGCAAAACACTAACTTTCCGACACATTTGGACACAGTTTTCTTTATTGGATTAGTCTGAAGTTTTAGACATAGATTCGATCAAGTTTTAGGCTACTAAGCCAAATATAGAAAATATGGTCAAAATAGGTTGATAATTAAGGTTTTGGGTGTTAATTAAAAACTTAAGCTGTTTATAGGATACCGCCCCTGAGCCAATTCAATTGTATGTTCTGTACCTATTGTGCTGTAGTTGAGGAGTTTACAGTTCTATTCTGTTCTGGTAGTGGCATGAAATTCCTCGACACCCCTACTTTGGGAGATTATCTTTGTAGGATTATATAATTATTGTATGTGCGAAATTATAATCCTACAGAGATTATTTCTACAGGATTAAAATACAATCATTCTAGCTGTTTAAATGGCAATTTTGAGTAGGGATTTTATGTGGATATGCCTATATTAATTAGTAGGTCTAAAAAATAAGAATTGATAATGTTTTTCATTTTATGAAGTATTTTCCGAGATATTCTACCAAATAGCTCCTATACAATTTAACCCTGATAAAGTCATTCACACTGTCCTAACATGATGCAATGTTACTTACAGGTATATTTTATGTGCGCGCTTTGCAGATTCATCAACAGAGCGCATGGAGCAGTAAAATCAGATTCTCTGTACATGCATGTAACTCAAAGTCTTATTAACATTCATATGTACTAGTATACATATAATATATATATACTGTACTATTAAACTAAGTAATACGTTATAAGATCTATAGCGACTAGAGATTATAATAATGGTATTAAGAACAACTCAAGTCAGTCTATCAGTGTGCTATGATGGTATTAAGATCAACTCAAGTCAGTCTATCAGTGTGCTATGATGGTATACATGTATATGTTTCTATCTACAGTCAGACCCCGGTATAAAGGGCACTTCCGTTTTTGTTAAAATCTGACCGGTAAGCGAAACAACTGGATCATCGGATCAATCATTCATCAATTTAAAGCATATAGTAGGAAATTCGTATAGGTTAAAAGTTTTTGACCGGTAAGATACGTAATTACTAGCTGGAGTAATACTTGTATAGATTAGAAATGACATGGTATATTATTCTGTTCTCCTTTCATGTGCAGTGTAAAATATATGTGTTTCTCAACATAACACTCTTTACTTCATGCTGGAGGCAACCGGAGATGCGGTGTCTAATCCAGCAGGGAGAGAGTTAATTATATAACTTCTGGTTTGCCTACTGTACTTGTGATGTAATGTGTAGGCCTACTGGTGTAGGATCATCTACAAACACACGCCTACTGCATGTCTGCTTAAGAATGACCAAGTATATATAGTCAGTGGCAGTGCCATAGTTTTATACTGGAGGCGGTGAAGTTGTCATTCTGAGCATTGAATATATCACGTAACTTGTACATGTTGTATATGTAGGCATATAACTCGACGCTAGTAGGCCTATGCTGTAGATTGTTTCATGCTTGTATCGCATACATAGATAGGCCTATAATCCAGCCCCCGAGATTAAGAAACTTTTCTGAGTACGATTGCATACTCAACTCAGGATTTTGTTCATAAAACATCATGTTTCTTTTAGCATAACACGTGAGGAGCACAAACACATACTCAGAAAAGTTTCGTAATCTGTATTACAAGTAGCCTAATTTAACTCTTTTAACTCTGGTATCACCACAGAATACGGTACATGTATTATGTATTATGACATTATATTGTTTATTTATTCAACAAATGCATTAACACCGACATCCAATGAAGTTCATGTAAATGCAATCTAATTAAAATTAGATACGAAAGTATCGCTCCAACATATTGTATCAGCGTATGTCAGAATATTTTTGGAGCGATACTTTCGTATCTAATTTTAATTAGATTGATGTAAATGATAAATTGTCCTCGATATATCGTTGAATAATTTCATACTATGACGTTCACACGAGTTTAACCAGCACTTTCAAATCGTTCATACTTTATTAGTGAACAGCCATAAAATTACGGTCATTTCTGTACACAGTTCTCGAATACAGGCATGGGCACGTCTTTCATGAAAGTAGTACAAGTTGTAGTCATAGTACAGCAAGACACGATGTAAACCTAAATTTGCGCCTGGGCTTTCACAAAACGCATGTCTAGACAAGTAATAGAGTATGTTACCAATCAAACCTTGCTTGAAAGTATCCCTCGCGAAGAATCTGTACTGCAAGTGCTTTCAAAACATTCACACGACTAAAAACACTGTGATTTTGAAAACCTTTTTATTATCATTTCAACGGTACAACTATTTACCAGATAGAAATATGGCTAAAACGTCACTTATAGAGAAGCAATGGAAACATATATAATATAGTGGCAGTGATAGAACGCGTTCCTGAAAGAACATTAGCACCAATGGAGGTTCTCCGTATCACTCATGCTCTACCTACAGCGTTACGATCTTCGGTACCTTCGTTCTACAAAGGTACCGAAGATCGTAACGCTGTAGGTAGAGAATGCGTATCACTGTACATGGCGCGGACAAGCCGTGTTGATGGCGAGGTCAGGTGTTTCATCTATATACTATAGAATGCATACGTTTTTGATTTCTTTTTAACGGAAATAATTCTGTCAGTGAGAAAGCAGAAAAGTACTTGAGGCCATGACGTGAGTTTTTCCGAATATCCTGAATTATAATATGTCCAATCATGTAATAGGTTTGAATGATAAAGCATGAGAAATATCAATTTCTAGAGATGTATCACGTGTACCAATGCATCTATGTATCGTTGATTGTGGACCCAATCCAGCCGTCAAGGTTTTGTCCATCTACCGGCTTGCCATCGCATGTACAGCTTTCATATCCATGTCTAATACGGAACATCACAGTTTATTTGAAACATAACAGTCTCGTATACTATATGAGTAAAGAACAATACTATATCTACAGACTGATCTTAACACTGACGTCGACATGTGGTTGCTAGTAGCCTACCGTGTATAACATTGTAAGTAATTGAACTAACCATTTAAGGGACACGTTTAGGACGGCGCAGTCCCACCATGAATACGATTTCAGTTTCAAAATTGTTAAAGTTTCTACATGTATTTTATAACTCAATTTAACATATGACAGAATGCAGCATGCGTGAGTATATTCTAAAATAACGAATTTCGCAGTGAAGGATCGACATTAACTTCCTTAAAGTTATCTCACGCTACATACTCCTGACATAAGTTTTAGCACCAGAGATAAAGAGTGTTGCCTTTGACATTTTATTGCTTATTGCAAACTTCTCTCGCAGGAAGTGACGTCATCATGACCCTACTGTCGCCTTGCTCGGGCACGGATGTCGATGCACTTGTCGGCAATTTTCTCTGAAAGGAAAAATAAAAAATAAAAGTGTTATTTTCTTTTTATTAATACCAAATGAGTAATTATACTTTTTACTTAAAACAAAAGGGATAACTTGTGAAACAGATAAAAATAATTGTAGTTAATGTAAATATAAACAGTAGATGTGGTGTGTTGTATAATATTTCAGTATGTTTGCCTTCTGTCACGAGAACATAAGCCAATCTTGTAAAACAAGATACGATATCGGATAAGATAAAGCTTTATTTCCTTTCTATGAATTTGGTTTGCATATACAGAGCATTTTACATGCATGTGGTATATCCAATGGAAAATGTACTTTAAACCGCATGACTTAAAAGTATCGCAATTGTAGAGACATAATCGGTTTGTGATATATTGTGCCCAGTTAATGTCTGTATACACAATGAACACACAATGAATCATACATTCATTCATGCTACACATGTGTATGGGTATGCAAGCCCAACTTCCTTCCGTTTTCGAAAACAAGACAGCATTGTGTCAACAAACTATTTCGTTCTGCTACCTATACGACATATATTCCTAACAACAACAATGTGTTCTAGGATAATGTCACGACAACCCACCGATCTGAACTGAAACATGTGATCAAACTCTGACAAAACTGCAAGTCGTGTATGCATTTAGAATTGTACAGTTGTAACTCAAAACAGAATTCTTGCAAATAGTGAAAACATATGTTATTAAAGCTGCATATTGATAAAAACATATTTAACTGGAATGTCTATTAAATGTTATATACGAAACTACACATGCATATGTAATTCGGACATAATAATGTCGCTGCTTACCTATCCATACCTATGCAGTTTTAATCAATAAGTAATGTTTATATAGACTAGAGAATGACATAAACAGTCATCATGAAAATTGGTCTCTCACAATTTCTAAAGATATACTGGCAAGCAAAAGTAAGGTGTTCCCACCTCAGCTGGTAGTGGTAGATACATCTGTTTGACATATGTACATGTACTTATAAATGTGTACTTTGGTATTTGACATCATCCAGATACCTATATAACATATGGAATGTAAGTTGTTCCAGCAATATTAATGTACTACATGAAATTGATTCACGTACGCACCATTCACGCACGCACCACGCACGCACGCACCCACCACGCACGCACGCACGCACCACACACACACACACACACACACACACACACACACGCACACACATCACATCAATAGTAGTATTGAGTACATACTGTGGTCAATGCCCAGACAGCCGCCCCACTCCCTGAGGCTGATCTTCCTGTTGCTGTCCTTGTCACACTTGGCTAGGAAGGGCACCAGACAGTGTTCCCAGGCCTTCAGTGACTGCACTATGTACTGAAGCTCCCGGCGCGACACTTGTCTGAAACATCCACCACGGCCAGCACGTTAATCTATGTCAAACTAAGGATTGCAAGGTACTAAGGATTGCAAGGTAATGTTTCAGGAAAAGGTCGAATCAGTAGTGTTGTCATAAATCTAGCTTTACGTCAATTCCTGCTACGGGAAAACCATGGTGTACGCCCTAGCTTAGTCAAGCCCTGACTACATGTACAGTGTGTCCCTTTCGTGATGTGCAACAAACTACATAAACTACATGTAAACAGCAAATATATTTGATCAATTATTCTGCAAAAACAATTCAGTTACAGTGCTTGTTGGTTATTCTTCAGATTTGAGTGCGTTTCTAAGTCATAGTTTTAATTAATAGTCTTTCCTGAAGCAGTATGTGTATATTAGTGTCTCGCGCCATCCTCGAAACACAGGTCATTACGTCTCCTAAACATCCATATGACAGATGTTAGGATACGACATGGCCTATACTGTTTTGAGGATGACTTCATACATACTCTGAGGTTTAGTCATCTCTGTATAGGTACGTCGTGCTTGCTGTCTGGTGAAATGATGTCCAACCAACTCACCTGTCCTGGGGGCTCGTGTCCAGGTCGCAGAACTTCCACAAAATAGCCTCGGTGTGGTTGGCGTCATCCTTGGCTTCGTCCAGCAGCTTGATGTACTCGCCCAGCTCGTCACGTGATGCCTGCACAAACAGCAACCAAGTCAGCATCAACCAAGTCAGCATCAATCAAGTCAGCATCAACCAAGTCAGCATCAATCAAATCGGCATCAACCAGGTTGGCATCAATCAAGTCAGCATCAACGGCAGAATAATACGCTCAGTTTTATTAATTATGGTCTTATATATATATATATATAGTGAACACATGTTAATACATTTGCAATTTGCGTGTTGTGCCATACTTGTGCAAACACAATGACGGTTTTCTAATAGTTTGTTATATAAGTACCAGTTGTTTCATGACGATGAACAGCCATTCATTCATTCTGACGGGGAACTCAGCGAACTCATCATCCGGGCACTTCGTCAACTCTGAAATTGATAATTATGAAACCCTTGGATAAAGCTGTACCAGTTCAGTTCAGTTTTATTCTCATAAGTCACATGATGTGACATAAAAAACATACATATATTAAATGCAATACAATACAATACAGTACCGTAATTTTATATTCAAGATAAATTACCAGAATACAAAAGAGAACAGATTCCGTTATTTGTCTACAAAAGAAAGCGAAGAAAGTAATCGTGTGGTCATCAATTATTGGTGAAGTATAAAATGTATTAAACAACTTTAAATGAAAATAGTAATGAAAATTTGTAATAATACGTTATAGAAATACATGTATATACTTTCATTGAATTCAAAGAAAGTTAATTGAATGAAATCCGAACTAAGGAATGAACATATAACATTACCAGTTACCACGGTTGTTAGATCATTCATATGTAACATTGTAACTTGAAACATATTTTTGACAGTTCAGTTTTATTCTCATAAGTCACATGATGTGACATAAAAAAAACATACATATATTAAATACAATACAATACAATACAGTACCGTAATTTTATATTCAAGATAAATTACCAGAATACAAAAGAGAACAGATTCCGTTATTTGTCTACAAAAGAAAGCGAAGAAAGTAATCGTGTGGTCATCAATTATTGGTGAAGTATAAAATGTATTAAACAACTTTAAATGAAAATAGTAATGAAAATTTGTAATAATACGTTATAGAAATACATGTATATACTTTCATTGAATTCAAAGAAAGTTAATTGAATGAAATCCGAACTAAGGAATGAACATATAACATTACCAGTTACCACGGTTGTTAGATCATTCATATGTAACATTGTAACTTGAAACATATTTTTGACATCTCTCAAAGAAGTCTCCACCGTATTAAGGCGTGCATTCACGTCGAAAAGAATTAACAATTTCCAGAATATTAATCGTTGTCGACATTTAGTAGAGATAGTTGCCATATCAGGCCAGTAGAATCCAACAACTGGCATATATTCAAGATGAAGGTATGAGATTTTCGGGTTGTAACTTGTATTATTTATGACACCTCCGAATAAATGGTCCTAATTAACTCGATTTCGTTAAACTATGCTGAGATGAACAGCAAGATTGTTTAATTATTGTTGACATTTGGTACACACGAGATATGACATATTAGAGTGCATGTCACAGACACTCCCATAGATCATACCAAGCACTCCAGAGAGTCGGCGGCACCATGGGAATGTGCATGTTAAGTCTTGTGGGTGCAGTACTGCGCTGGGTATAGATGTTGGATATCTATGGCAGTCGTAAGCGGAGCTGTTCTGCACTACACACAGGTTCACACTGTGGTATCTAGTGTTTGTTGGCAGGTGCAGACTTATCCTGGCATCGTTATGTCTTTGTGTACATATCTGCACATTCTCTTTACACGAGAGGTACAATGTAAATATCAGTGATGATTTTTTTTCTCGGAATTTCTAAGATATAGCAACATTTTTCGTAACAGAGTAATCGGAAAGACGAAAGTGACAGCGTCGGCTTCTATGTATAAACCCTAGAACACTGCGTTGCCATCGTAATTGGGACCAACTGGATAGGCCAAGTATTCCACTTTGCTAGTTTACCCGTGGGGACCTTCGCCACCGCAGATGTTGGAGGTGTGTCACTATATACACCGACGTTGATGGGCTCAGTCACATTTGCGTTACGGAAAAAAGCTGTGCTCTCTACTTTTCAGTGCTACCCTTATTGCGAAGACGGATATCAACGAACACGTGAGAGAAGAAATGCTGTCACACAAGAGCGAACTCTCCCATGGTACTACAAAACAGTGTGTTACGGTGCGACCCATCCTCACAGTACAGCGGTACATACTAGTATTGCAGCAGGACTTGTTCCATATGATACTGTACAACATGGAATGAGTCATGAGTGTAATACGTACCGCTGGGGTGCGAGGATGGGTGTGGTCATACGCATCACAATAATCATATCAAGATTGTTGAGAGAGAAAAAACCCATTGATATATGCCTAATAGTAGAGTGTAGTACCCAGTCACACTAATTAAACCGATAACGTGACTTCGTTTAATAGTGTGGCTAAACGAAATTCGGTACGATTTTTTCCTCGTTACCGTTACAGTCATATCGGGCTCGGCGTGACCGCAGCTCTTAACATGATGAATTGCCTACTCGACTGACCTTTGCACTCGCCATAGTAGTCCAACTGGATCTTCCTGAGACGTCTGTTGGTACATCCGGGCAGCTGGTGTTTGCACAGACAGTGATCTCTGTCCAGGAAGCACTCACTCTGGAAGGTCTGGTTCTTTGTGCTGCACACCTGGAGGAGACAACTCTTACTAGTACAAGTCTCGGTGTCAGGTAGCCACCCACAGACGTGCCTTGGATGAACCCAAACTAATGAATCATACTAGAAACCAGTGGCAGAACCATTGGTGGCAGTCCTAGCTACTTCGACCATTCAGCTGCCAAGGAAAACTAGCTTCTGATACATGGGTCTGAAACCTAGGATATATAGATGTATAATCGTAGATGACACCTACTCAAAAGCATAGCTTCGCCCTTGAAAAGTAGGCTACCTGTTAGATTGTTTTCCACAAATGTTCAACATGCTTTTTTTCCATTCATGCTCTACAGGACCTGGCTACTGAATGACATGGAATAATGGAAGAGTCTGGTGTAGCCAAGCACAATATATGCAGAGCATGCTTTTCATTGCATAATCGAATTAGTGTGGGGCATATAACCACCAATGTTTCCAGGCTTCAAGCAGATGTTCTTTTGACCGTGCTGACTGAAGACTTCATCACATGACCAGATTACCGTGCTGGCGATAGCGAGCGGCATTATCGGGCATCATAAAATTGTACTTCCGGTTGTGTCAACAACTACCATGGATCCTATTACAATGGGTGCCTTTGCTGTTGTATATTTTCTTAAGCGTATAGGTCATCCGCAGACGATGGGGTTTACTTTGATAAGAAAGACAGGGCTATTTGGTTTACCTTTGTATCAAGGTAAAAGAAGGTATAATACTTAACCCTTCATCCTTATACACAACCAAGAGGTCAACAGCTTACGGATTTGTCTGGATTTGTTTAGTGTGTAATGAAGGTAGTCAGAACATTGTAGGACGAGAGGAGGATATAACATCACGATTACATAAATTGAGATGAAAGTATTCGAAATGTGTTGAAACGAGATACCGCCATCTTGAATTCCAGACCGGAAATCGAGCAAAACCAAGGGAAAATATATGGTATGCTCTAGTGAAGGTGACAATGGTGCGACCACGGATGCTGATGTAGTTGGTTTACTCACGTGGTATCTGGTGTCCGGCTCCTCTTCACATCTGCTCAGACACTGACACTCGGCCACCTGCCCATTCACCACACACACCTCGCCACGGTGACACTTCTTCTTCTTACACGGGTCTGGAGGGCAGACATTGCACGTTCAAACATTTCTCACGAAAAAGACGCATATTGCAATTTATTGTGTCGCATGCATGTAGCATGTAACACATTTATCGTGCAACTAAATAATGCCTTACATTTATATTTATAGTTCTATATTCTCAGGCCTTCCTATAAGTTCCTATCTAACGATTGTAATAACGCAAAATCGGCTAGAATAACTTGCATACCGGCTGGAAAATATTGTTACTGGCATGAATTAATTACGTATCGGCCGAAAAAACAGTTTCTTATTGCCTGTGTTGTGTGACAACCAGTTTCTCGTGACAAACCCGACAAGGTCTATTATATATTGAGGTCGTGTTGGTGTCTTATTAATTAATATGAAAGCAGCAATGTAACTGAAGACTGGACATATATATATAAGTCGGTACCTATTTTTTGTCGTTGTCTTCTTTCCTCTGCTTCCACATCTACAACCTCTTCTTCCGCTTCCTCGTCCTCGTCATCCTCGTCGCCTCCTTCCTCGATCTGAACATTCCATGGATTTATTACGTTTTATAGAACAGTTGCTATTCATAGTGCATGACAATTAACTATCTGAAGACGGTATAGAACCAAATTCAGTTGTATACTGTATAAACTAATTCAATTTACTTAACTTCTGAATATGTATTTTAGTCAGTTGTTGTGACGTTTTTTGTGATATTGTCAGGTCACGTGTCAGTATACACTTGTCAGGTCATGTGTCAGTATACTCACGTCGTCGTCGTCGTCATAGTTCAGTTCAGATCTTCTCTGCGCCTGTAATCAACATCAGACACGTGCAATGAAGGCCAACATAAAAACAACAAGGGCAGGCTATACTAAATAAAAAAACCTGCAGGTTGGAGTTACACCATGTATAATCAATTT
>JAUTBX010062211.1:0-20821 GCA_032361465.1 Lepetodrilus tevnianus | reverse complement strand
GTCATCTCACACGTCATCACACACGTCATCACACACGCTTGTAGTATCACCTTCAGCATAGAGTCACCATCCTCCTCCCATAGCAAGCTTCCACGCCTGGAAGAAGCTGTAATGCAGATCTGGAATATGCCTGAGGTCTGACACGTCTGTATCCTGAAATAGGCGCCATTGTCAATCACTTGTCCACGTTAGACCTCCGGATACAGGTACTTGTCAAGGGGATGTGTGTGACACTACTTGTCTGTGAGCATTGGTGAAGGTACTGAACATGTGATTTGGCACGTGATTTGACATGCTTGTGCTAGTTTCGGATCTAGTTATATAATATGAACATAACAAAATCACCCTGTTTTAAATGTGTTATTTAGCTTTATATATTCATTGTATAACATGATAAACATATTATAACGTAGAACGAAGTACACCATCATATATCCTTAGATATATTAATACTATAACTATGAATAAAACAATTCCATAACAATTACCATACTAATATTAATTACCATCATTATACTACTACTACTACCTCCATCACCACACCAGCACCACCACCACCACCACCACCACCACCACGACGACTACTAGACTACTGCTACTATTACTACTACTACTACTACTACTACTAGTGGTATTAGTATTACTACTACTACTACAAACTGAACATACGGAAGACTCGACAGGTATAAGAAACAGACTTTCTTTTAAATCGATCTGCAGCACGTAGAGTGTTCCTTGAGAAACTATAAAAAACAGATGGTGATAACGGTATTCAATCAAAGTTCACCACACATTGATTTATATGAAGAAGAATGTATCTGACAACATTTTTTTCTCATGCTATAAATTCCATTAGTCGGTAGAGCAGTTTCAATCAGAGCCCCAAAGAAGAACATGAAAGATCATATTTGCTCGAGTTAGTATTATGACCTATATAAATCAATGGGTGTTTTTGGTGGCGGAGAAGTTTAATGGTAGTTCAAAGGCTGGATGGCTATAAGAAGACATGGTATAGCATGACTACAAAAGATGCGTACACATCTGGATAGTTTCTAACGCGGACGCCAAAGCATAGATACCTCGTGTATGTTGAATCGCGAATGTTTTGTCAGTATACTGCGAATTATTACATTGTGAGGGTATTGGTTTACATTAATAGTTCAGACATGCATATACGATATGCCGCACGGTAGTATTGGTATCATAGTCTTAGTCTCATACATATCAAATGCATTTAATTTACTTAAGTTATATATTTCATAACTGTTCAAATATCTAAAGTAGTAGACACATGTTTAGCTAACTCATAATATAGTACTATCGTTTTGAAGTGTTACTAATAATTATCTGAATATTCGCCAATGACCTGAGTTCGAGATCCGCCCCACAGGACCATGATCTATGTCTCAAGGAGTTACATTTCAGATGAGTTCCTGGAAGGATGCGATGGCTGAACTATCGTAGTGCAGCTTATCACTAATTCGTCAGCATCAGTTTGTATTCGCAGCTCTACTGCTACACTAAACGCTACGCGTGTCATTGGTGTCCTCCTTTCGTAAACTGGCAATCAGCATGACGGCACATTAGAGAAGTAATCTTTAAAAATATAAGCCTAAAAACATGCACCAAAAACGAAATAAGAATTATACAAACTTTAGCACAAGGTCAGCGGACTGAACGAAGACCTTTTAGACCAAGCTTGTTGCGCTCATCATAATGTCAATATGACATCTGATAGTTGTCGCCATTCACGTTACATTTAGCAATCTGACAGAAGCCGATTGACGTTGTTGAAAGAAGATGCATCTTTATTCCGAAAAAAAAGTGCACCAATATGCAGTGAGTGTCCTTGCACTTAATTACACTGTTACAAGACAGACTACACGCAGTGTTCTAGATTCGCTAACCTGCATGTTTCATTGACGGAACCATCAGTTTCCGCTATGTTTGAAGGGTGTAGGTCTGAAGAACCCAATGCATATTAGTTAAACGTAACGAGGCGACTATTGAGCCGTGCACTGCTGCAGCTATCGATTACAATTGCTATCATTAAGGGCCAGCTTGCAGTTGTCCACAAGGATACCTCGATTAGCACAGACAGAAGTAACGTGCCATTGAAGTGACAGCGCTAGATACATACGGATTATATCATGACAGGTAGTTTGACACATGATAGACCTGCCTTCCTCTTCGGCTCGTCAAAGGAACTGCTAAGTAGCAAGACAACCCGCGGTGGAGTGTCATTAAAACACCTTACCATGAACAGTTCCTGCTCTTATTTATACGATCACATTCTTAAGGACAACTGTAAGCAAAGCCTATATGACAGGGTGTACAAGAACAATATATAGTGGCACATGCAATGGCGTAAAGCTTAGTACTTCAATTGTAAAATGTATGCAGAACAGGAACTGGAGTACTGGGTTTGAACATAGCTTAACTTTCAATTGTGAGCAATGCATAAACTATTCACATATTTAAATGTGAAGAGCCTTTTTACATTGTCACTGCAGTCTACTTCGCTGAACGAATATCCCAATTTACGACGTGGTTATTTAATCATCCGAACACATTCCTAGCACGCAGTAGGTTCTAAGCATGGCATTGAAAACCCGTAACTCATACTAAGTACAATTCGTTGACTTCAAGTCATTATTGAAAGTAGAACAGAGAGTGAAGTATCATGCACATATAATCCCTCGAGAGAAGCGCCTGGGACACGTTTAAAGTGAGCATGTTATGAATTACCATACATGCAAATGAACACAGATACGCACACACATGCACATACACTCACGCACACACATGCACACACACACACACACACAACCGTACATACACAGACGCATACGCACATGCGCGTGTGTACAGTGTTAATAGTATTAAACATGAAAAATATCATTCATGACATATTGTACTTTTTAGGTTGTCACTTAGAGAATAAACAGTTCGCAGTGTAGATGCAATCCTACGTGGGAAGACGTACATTATAGATCAATATATTATAATATAGATGTATGACCCTATTCGTTTGCTACATATACAACAGGTAACGTGCTACTTGAGGATCCTGTGAACTACTTGATTGAGAAGGAGGATGTACAGGCGTGATGACAAGGCGGCCAAGAGTTGAGGTGAGACTGCAATACCAGTACCGTGCTACTCGGGCGCCATCAGATGACGCGTATTCACGAATTCCTTGACCACCCTGATTTAGTAAAATCACGACCAACAAACGAATCAATACACTTGCAAAGTGACCAAAAGGCAGGCCAACTTAATCAGGATTGTTGAGTGCATACCAATAATAAAATGACATCAAACGATAACACTGGGGATGTATAAGCGACACGAGTTGTCAGATAGATGAAGCTCATAACAAGGTAAAAGGAACAATTCAGATACGTCTATGAACAATCTCGTCATCACGAACGGATTCTTTGAAGTATAGATTACTAGAAACCTAGGGCTTTAAAGGAAATCAAGATAAAAACAACATGTTTACAGAATTGAATGGCATCCCTTTTAATTGCTACAAAACCGTGAGGTTTGAAGGGAAAACGAAGAAATGAGTTAAAAGGTCAAATGAAATAGGCTTCCATTTCAGTACATGCTACTAATACTCCACTAGCTATTCATCTAGGTCTGTCTAAACATGAATACACAACCATGCTCCCAATACGTTTAGCATGAATTACATGCACATTCGAAGCTACAACTTGTCCATTAACGATTATATGCTGTTGTTTGTTTTTTAAATGGTAATTATGAAAGCAGTTTCCGGAAGCAAGGAACATGAGATGGGAATCGTTTGTCAGTGTGCTGTTGGAAGTCGTAAACAGCTTCATGTAAAGGTCAAGTTGAATGGGTCCACCTACAACACACCTGAGACTCACGTTCTTCAATATATTGCGGCTAATGACAACCGGTGATGTAAGTAAACAATGCAGCACCGCTGTCCGAAGTGACCTTTAACACGAAAGGCATTACTGGTACCAAGGGGCACGATTCCACTCCACTAATTAGTTTTAAGTAACTCCATTGATGCAATATAAACAAAGAGAGATGCATTGCATCAACTACCACATGACCAAGAACCCAAGCAAGCGAACAAGACCAAGAGCTGTCGAAGGAAAGCTACCCTGCAAAGATTAAACGACCTACCAGTATGTCGGAGATACATGACCAGTATTTTGATTTCCAGGTATTTCTCCCAAAGGAATATATGCGAACCCATTTCTGTCCTATAATTCCATTACAATTCGACATTTACCAAACGTGTCTGACAGTGACTAGTGAGCAACGAATTCCAGAGAAACATACAAAGAAGGTTATATTTTTACTACCAAAATACATACCTGCTCTAATGCTAAACAGGAGGATACAATCTACACAGAAACGGAGTTGCTTGTTCAGCACCAAAATAATTCATTCTGGAAACAGCGATTGTGCGAAAAACAAAATCATTTAGCGAGTTATGAAGTGGCATTCATTTACTTCATCAACGTATAGCTTGAACACTGTGCATACTTGATACGTGCGTGCGTGCGCCACTGACAGTGCCGATGGCGTTAGCGCTATGTTCAATTAGGCCGCCGTAATGCATATTCCATTAACCTATCCTGCTATTGGATCGGCGAAAGCTCGAGGCCTTTCTGGTGACTGCCAGTGCAATACGTGTGTTCATAGCTGTATAATGGTTTGTTGTCGTTTTGGTGTTTTTCAACCGTTGTCATTATACGGTAGGTTATTGACACAACATCTGAACTTTCTTCCTGATTCTCGGTGATCAAGTAATACGATGACAACATGTTGGCTTCTTTATGATTAGAACGAATGTATACCAGTTCGAAGTATAGTTACTGTATGTTTTAAATAAGGTAAACATATCGAGTAAAAGTTGAAATATGAATAATAGACATGTGTTGAACCCGGCAAACAATCAAGGTTAGTATAACTTTATTACAACGTTGTTGTAACGTTATATAGCGGTGTGTGTGTTTGCCGGGAAGATGTTTGCACTTGTAGTTTAAATTGCACTCAGTAATCCAGAAATGGATTAATTAATAACACAACAACCTGGCATATGTTCTTTAGCAAAATAAATGTGCAAAATACATTGTAAATTATTGGTGGGTATTTAGGCAGTAGAATATTTTCAGTTTGTGTTCAACTCCCAAAATAGACACGAGGGATACCATTCCCTCATCTGTAGATTACAATTTCCGGAACCTGTCACCCTACACTACTCGTGTCCGGAACATTTACAGAACACTAATACCATTGTTTGCTACAGTGCCACTATCTACAACGTGTACATTTTACTACCGTATGTGCATATTGTATACCCCCCACATACTTGCTAAATCCAATGTGCATTTTCTAATATAGTTATTCGAAGTACCGTTTACGATTACTTTAATGGTGTATAAGAAACATACCGTACAGCTTAAAACAAGTTAATCGATCTTTGGCAGAATTAATCCCATGTTGATCCCAGCGAGTACATACATCAATAAATGGACACTTTTCTGTATAAACGCTTACACACGACAGCATCTTGGTCATTGAATCTGTTATAAGAAATACCAGTATACACTGAATTAGTTCGCATTTCCATGCGCAAACTAATTTGATATGCAGATACTATGTTACGACTGGAGTAATTTGTATTTGCCATAACACACCCTTCAAGATAATACATATAATACATACACATGAACATTATGAATACTGGGCGAAAATACTTCCTGTGAAATACCACCAGATAATATTCTTTCCAGTAATAATTCGTGTGATCATTAAGAATGTTAATTAACATTGAGGTCTTTGCCGAACAGTTTACTAATTATTCATGATTCTTGCATAGATTTGTGATGATTGATCACACTCAGGTCCTGTCACGAAGGATTACAACATGTCCTAACATCCTACAGTTCTAGGCGTTGGGCATTCATTAGACTAATCACACTCATCTACGTTATCAAGAAACAAATGCGTCTTCCCCAAACACAAACACATGGGAGTCATTGACATCATCAAAGATCATCTGGTTCAAAGTGTCTATTTAGCCAAAATCTAATGTCCTCAATCTGTGACTGACAGTTTATCAAATTAACGGGCACAACTCACTGAGGTGAACTGACAGCATCCAAATAATAGTAAACCTCTTTGATCCTCCCATTGCTACGTCCGACTCTTCAGAGGGGGACTCTACAAGGAGGGTGTCAGTCCTGATGGATGAGCTCGAGGAATCCGTTATCATTTGTGATTAGGTTGGAGGTAGCTAAGATTGACACATGATCTGTGGTCATCATTGCCTCGATGTGCAAATTCCTTCGGAACCGTCCTTCTAGCACCGGTTGCCTACTCGAGTCTCTAGAGTAAACATTGCGCGGTCGACCAATACGAATTACAATTTGAAGTTCGCGGAAGGATTTAACATTTAATGAAGCGTGTGATGAGCTCGAGCAGAGAAGAGTGCTTGAAAAAAATCAACTGGAAATAGTGTCAATTGTTTTACTGTAAAAACAGGTCCCATTCATCATTGCTGACCTGGCAAAACCATATTGCATGTGATGCATATTGCCTGTGCTAATAACCTGATATTAGACATCTTCAGAATTGTCCTTGTGACTTGTGAAGCTAGAAACATCAAGTGGCTTTGACATAGAATGATGTCAGTGCGTCCCGCATGCTAACTTTATATATTAGAACATCCATGAGTGACATTATTGACTTGAATCTTGCCCCATACCTACTGTTCTTCACGATATCAACATGTTACGGAGACTGTATGTCGATAATAATAACATATCAGCAGCTCGTTGAGTACATCTTACTCCAACTCTTCAGATGAGGACCTCTAATCGATCAGCTTTACACACGCTATATGTCCATAAGATACAGTATAGATAGTTGATGCATTTACGGTAGTACTAATAATGGAAACCGATCGACTATGAAACCATACGTGCCAGCATGCATGGTCTGCCTTTAGTCATATAGGCACATGAACATATCGTCATAAGATTGACCTGGCATATACTACTCAGTATTAGAAACAGCGGTCCATGTAACTCTTGGATTAACACTACGAGGGCAACATTTAATCTAACGAGTAGCTGGAAACTTATAATTAGAACGTGTTTGGGATAATTTGGCGACGCCCGTATGTTATCTGTAACTGAACTTGACATCGGATAGACATCGCTCCCTATTTACTAGCCTATAATCGCACATCCTCTCTTGATAAAAGGTCATGTATAAAGGTCCAAGGTAACCTTTGGAATATATCAATATAAAATATGTATGTGATCAGTTGTAGCTTAATGCGCAATGTGGAGAAATTCTGAGGTCAAACCTTAAGTGAAATGCACAGTTACCTCGATCAGCTCGAATCAATATACGGAATCACACCTCGTATTGACACGTCCCGGCCCCGGGAAATGATACTGACACATTTCAATGAACTAAAGTCAAGTCCTCTGTATAGGTGCTCTTCGAATTCGTACATGTGTACTTGTTAATCAATTATTTTTTGGATCCAATTTTCTCCAAAGGATATGTAGAATGTTCATGTAACAACATACCCGCTGTGTATTGATTATATGGATCTTGATCAATGGCACATTTGGATAGGCCACCTGAATGCTCTTAACTGTGTTGACAAACCAGTGTTTGAATATGGTGCCAGCTTCCTGTGGTAAATCAGTCAATGCGAACATGACATGACTCCACTGCTAGATATACGTGTAGTGCTCGTGATGGTACGCATCCGGCATGCACCATGAATACAGACCAACATAGCTGGTCTATGTAGGGGGTCATCATGATGCATAGTAAACGAACGTGGATAGGTGTAGGACATTGTAGGTAGTTGCCAGTTGGAGTAACATACATTTAAGGATTGACTGTAATTTTCTTTACGTTCATCGAGGTATGAACGGAAACACCGATGTGCAAACTGTATGAATACGCGAAGCGGTTCATGCACAAGTTTGCACATCGGTTGTTACGTTCATACCTCGATGAACGTAAAGAAAATTACAGTCAATCCTTATAAATAAAGTACGTAACAAATTGGTAGCGAGTACATTCATTTCATAGTCTGAAATAACAAACTCGTTTATATTTAATCATTTAACTTGCAAGCGCGGCGCAATAACACTGTCAATCAAGCACCTGTGGCCCAAGAAAATGTCGTTCATCGAAGTATGAATGCAATGTTTTCGGGTCACGTGGACCAATCAGCTTGTCGGATTGACCGTAGATTTATTTATGTAGATGTAAATGGGAATGATAATATGATTCTCTGGGTGGTCATGCTCAGAACTCTATAAACATGATACAACATAAAACCTACCTACATTGAATCAAAGCACCGATCCATTGTATAGCTTCATATATTGACAGGAATTCGGATGAAGTATCCATTCAGAACAATATTCCTATTTATCGAGGCCAAATTCAGACGGAATATTTAACGTGCTGCAGCCTAATGATATCACGTGTATAAAATGGATATACACTACATAACGTAAACTAGATGTAATCTAATTAATGTACTATAATCATTCATCGAAAGACAAGAAGCAAAGTGCCGACACTATCGCACTTTCGGTCAATATTATTGCTGCAGTATTTCATGTTACGACAACCATAATCTGGAGTTTTAGTATGCTGCCAAAGACTAATCCAGATGTCGCAATTACATAAAGCGAATGCCTTACTGTTCAAATAAATAGGATATATTTTAAGTCTACGCCTGACAACACCAATGCTAAGTACAAATTCAATTAATAGTTACATCAACATCAATCAGACGATAATTGACGGAAAAGATCATATGCTAACCAACATACTTCAAAGACACGGTCGTAGAGATAAAACGTCCAAATCAAGATCAAAGTATCTATATTTTGTAAAATCGGGAAGGATTAGTTCGGAACGGTTGTATTTAGCCTAGCTAGCGCACAATAACACTTTTATCCAATTCGTTTGAGAAATCACTCGAATGTGAAAGTGCATATTTGTGTCTACGTGATGGGGAAATCACCCTGAGTACATCTTCATTACGTTTGAATTAGCACATTTGGCCGATTATCCTCTTTGCACTGTTGGTGTAGTCACATACAGTGACAACTGTTCCACGTACAATGCATTTGTAAACCAACCACTTTTACCCATTTAGACAGAATATGGGAAACGAGCTGAACGTTGATGTCACAGTCCTTAAGTGAAACGTTTCAACCGTAGTTAACGTATCTAACATACTCCATACAACGATTGTATTGTCTCGTAACAGAATGTATGGAGTATTATTAGATACTGTTTTGAAATAGTGATGGAACCGTCCTTTACCAAGCAATAGTATTAGTAACATATGTTTAGTTATTGATAAGGGAAGACACCCTTGTGTGTCGACTGTACCATACGCTACCACATGACCGCTACTGGCGATGGAGTCTTTCCGTTGGGTAACACAAATGCCACTATATACCATATATTACAGATTGACTACAGTTCATATATCTCCCCTGTTGAAACCATGTAACCATGTGTTGTAGCAGGGTCTATGGCATACAACTGATCGGATGTAGGAATACTTGCTTTCTCATAAATACTACTAATATAAACCTGCCAAACTCTAGACCCAAATAAGGTCTTAGTTCCTTTACTCTCAGACATGTAGACATTTTGGTTTAATACTTAACTCGTCTGCTGTCTGATGTGTTTATTGTAGAAACACTTATTACCAATGGTCCACGGAAGATAAACATTAGGAAAATACATGTTGTACAGAGATAAAGTATATTGGTCTATGTTCCTGTCCTAAATCACAGGCTGAAAAATCTGTGGCGTCACATTAGGCAAGTGGCTTAATATCTGTTCATCCAGCAGATGATGGATACCCGGAAGGATGAGACGGACACGTGAATGATAACCTTGTACAGCACTGGCACTTTGAATGACATATTGTGTTGCATACTACCCATGGAGTTGAGAAGGAATTGAGTGCACACATATCCATTTACAGGGATAATAATGTAGCGCCATGAGCATGTCTACGACATGGAATAGACGCGTTATAAAAATCCATTATTATTACATGTTACCCTAAACCATAATCAACATCATCGAAGTACTACAATGAATTTCCCAAGCCTATCATCAACATATCTTGAACTTACGATTAATCTGTCTACACCATGTCTAAAAATCTCCCACGTAAAAGGAGGGGGCAAAGAGCATGTACGACTATAACGTATATCACGTTAACTTAAGATCTGGGGCACAGTAACACTTCGCACAACAATCCCCTGTGTTTGTCAAGCTGACTGCAAGGTTTCATAGGGACTTCAACGGTGTGAGCGGCATATATAACGGATTGGCTACCGTTCCATGGGAATTAATGATTGTGCTTCAAGGTTAACGGGGACTTGACGATCATTGACATCAAGCCGTGACACTGTCAGTGGCTGCACGGGCCTATCAGGAGTTAGTCAGATAAGTGACGGCCAGCTATGGGCCAATAATGATGTCAAAAGATTCATTATCTAGACATTAATCGCATGAAGAATTCGCTTGAAAAGTAGACAATTAACTAAATCTTGATAGCATAGACATGTATCAAAGATGCATTTGGACAACTATATGATTACACCATTAATATCATGTCCAACGTTAATGTATAGTTCTTGCTGGGATTGAAACGTCGTTCTGATGTTAAGCTAGACACTTTTTCTTGTCTCCTTTTAACAAATACTATCATTCTGTTCATAATTAGTATGCGTAGTTATAACTGGTCATGGGCAGAATCTTGTATTTTTTCACAATTATTTTCGCTTCCGATGCAATCTACAATTCTCTTGAAATATCCTATTATTAGACATTGGAGAATGGCAATGTTTTGGTCGTGATGACTACCGATATGTGCGCTGTCCATGTGGTGTGTCGTAACGACTCGTCCCAAAAAATAGTTCGAATCGAATAGAATGTGTTTAATGTAAAGCATTTAAATGTGCAATGTTTGTAAACTAGAGGCACTCCGCCATTGCTACAGATAATGACGGTGCACAGCCACTGAAACATGTTGTGTCATTCACAGCATATTTCTTGAAAGCCCTGACACTAATACGTGGCCATTAAGTCAGAACCGGACGATGGTAGTCCTCAACAGGGAATCTGGCTTAGCCATGAATATTCAATGCCCGAATCCTACATTCTCAAAGTAAGACAGCAGTTGTATAGTTTATTCACAAAGAACACGTCCTTTCAAGTTGTCTACTATAACTGAACACGGCAAGGCTTTTAACGATGATACGTAAAAAGATAAATGCTGCAAGTTCTTCTACACAATGCTCGCTCTCGCTCAACATTTTATATCTATATTTCTCTCTCTCTTTCTAACACACACACACACACACATACACACACACACACACACACACACACACACATACACACACACACACACACACTTCAAACACGTTTATTCAGAATCCTTCATCAATTTCAAATTCCCAAACCCATAGTTTTAATAGGTTATACCATTAGAGCCTTCCTTGTAACACTGTGAGGAATAATACTACTAACACTAATTTGTATTATTATGATTGCCCACCCCCACCCTCTCTCTCTCTCTCTCTCTCTCTCTCTCTCTCTCTCTCTCTCTCTGTCTGTCTGTCTGTATGTGTGTCTCTCGCTCCCTCTCTCTCTCTCTCTCTCTCTTTCTCTCTCTCTCATTTAGTCTGAGATTCAACGTGGCACATGCATTTGATAATGCATACATGGCGTGTGCAATCTTCACCCTAACCATGCCTATTATAGATACTCAAATTATGACAGAAGACAACGTTTAAGCACAGATCACGTTCTTCATCCGTCACGGTGTCACTTCTATAATTGGTAGTAACTGAGACGGACTACGTCGTGAGTACACCTACGCCACCTACTCATGCTACTGAGTCATGCATTTCCTGATATGAAACAGAATCATGAAGATTCCATAGAAAGAAGATGACCACGACTAGTACAATTGAACCCGAGAGGTTAATTGGTATGCAACATGCATAGTATTGGATCCAGATACTCCCTACAGCTCCACAGCGAGTACCATGTCCTTCTGGAGTTGAGATTCACTAAGAGGTCTTCGCAATTGCTCTGGGAGAGGGAGTTACCAGTAGTTTGCCTAATGGGACAGCAGTCTGTCACAGTACTAGCACGTAGAACCTGCACTGTAAATAGCGTCTTGTTATATAATTGCAATCCTCTTTCCGTCATAAACAACGTGTTTGCAGTGTTTGCAGTATGTACAGTGTGTTGTAGGGTCTTGAGTCGTGTAACCAGTGTTTATGTTGAAGGAAAAACACGCCCTGTTTAGTGTTGCCTTCCTATAAATATGTCGCTTTCAATGGTTGTGTGTCAATTTACATTGACAGGCATTGCTTACACAATCTGGGACTGTAACGTCTGCACGTTCGAAAAATAATAATTCAAGATATTGAAAAATACGTAGACTTTGATCATAGTCCACGTTAGAAGGTTTGGCATAATATAACGAATGCGTTCATTGAACGAATTTCCAAACATAAAATAATTATCTCAGCTAATGCGAACTTCCAGTGTCACAATCAAATGATTCATATATCAAGGGATGCTGAAACTTACTCTATAGTCTGTATTCATTGAAAACAAATTCATCGAAGAAGATAATATTATAGCAGGATTGTTTCTGTTTATCATCAAAGTATGTGGCTAGGAATTAGCAGACCAACACGCTGAGACGTGGAATGCATTGAATTAAGGCAACAATTACAGATGGATAACGGTAGTATTGGCGAATAGTGTTCTGGATCTCCTTGTCATGTGTGATTAGATCTCAGAGACACACTCCCGACACGTGATCCAAGGTCCACCGAGGCACGCGCTGCACGGAGCAAGAAACTGCCGCAATTTGCTTCAACGTTTATACGAATTTGTAATGCAAATAGTGGATTGATGATTTGATCCTGAACAGCAAATCCTCTTGGTCTCATTGCTTGTAGTGATGGCAACATAAAACGTCCTTGATAGTAGGGAGTAGACACCTTGAGTATACTAACTACTGGTTATGGAAATATTTTCACTTGATGACATCAATTAGCGTCCACGGTGGAACTGTTTGTTGGAACTGTTGTAACCTTGAACATCATAAATGCTCTACTCAGTCCTGTTGTTTGGGTATAAATGTGGATACACAAGTTGATTGTATACTTCGGCTAGGCTCATTTCGACATAATGTAGTATTTTCTTTTGTTGTGGAGCTCATAGAATATCAAGTGTTGCACCCCAATGAAATATCGACAACATTAAAAAAGAGCACATCCATTTATGATACTTGGCTCAGCCAATCATGTACTTTAACTGAACACAAATCAGAATAAATGGCATAATCAGTTTTGCATTTAGACAAAGGGCATTAACGGTGTTATTACATATTCGAATACAATAATTGTATTCCATAATGTTTGCACTTTGTATCCTAATGTATGGTTTTATGTCGTCAGTTTTACATACAAATTGCCTCCCAATATACCATAATCGTTTGTACTCTTACTATAATGAAATGCCAGTACACGGACCAATCCTTATATATTATTATGGTAATGTTTGTATATCCATATTCCCTCCTACTAATTAGAATAATTATATAGAAAACACATGTGATGTTGCACGCGAAGGTGATACATCCTACCCTAAATTTATGTTTCTTTCATTCTTTTCTTTTCTCTCCAAATAGTCTGGTGGATTTTTCAATTTAAAAACATTTAATGTTCCTACCGTTGATACTGCTACCCAAAATAGACAGACACACCACACGTGGGCTCTTATTCCCTAAATATAAAACACTAATATAGCTAGCCGAACATTATAGCATTTACGAGTATTAGAAGCTACATTATTTAGCATGATTAATATGTCATTTTATTGTATCAATTTGCCAACATTCACTTTCGATTAAGCGGTTAAATGATATGTGAGTATATTTCGAGGATGTCAAATATTGCTTTTAGAGAAACTATCTGTCTACATCAATTGAAGAGCATTATTCTTAACGACATGTGTTTGAAGATCCCGTTTAATATTTGCGCAATTTCTTTTTAACTTGCCTAAACATCTTTCCAAAGTGTACACGATCATTTATTGTGCATACCATACCTTGCCAATGTGTACCCAATCGATCTAAAGTACTTTGGATAGTTCCACGATCTTAGCTGCTCAAGAAAGATCTAAATGAGCAGAAACTAAGGATCGCTTTGGACTAAAATGTTGCTATAAAAGTACGTGTAAATAATCATGAACCATACCTATCTCTTTCCTATCGTTAACAGTCTTTTCACCTATACACTTACATTTTGAAATGAATATATAGTTTCACACTAATCAATATACTAGTATATGCTATGTCACTAGTGTTAGTTCACAATAATCTGAACTACGTACTGTGCACTTTATGTGAACAAGTAAGGAGAAATAACTCGAGGTCCATTGAACGATTAATCAATGAATGAATGAATGGAGGAAGGAGGAATCACCGGTCGGGTTGCACACATGCATTCACACTTTAATACCTGCCTACAATACCATCAAATAAATATACTACTGCTACTACTGCTACTACTATACTACTACTGATATTACAACAACTACTACTATAATGAACATAGTCCATAGTTGCAACAATGATACATATATAGCAAGATGAATATGACATGGAAACTGCTATCTGCAGAATATTGGAGATTATAATCCTGTTCTTGACGACTGTCGATGGCCATCATAGAGGGTACTTGACCTTGAGCCGACACTCGACCAGAGCGGAATGACCCTGCTTGATGCTCGTGCGTGGAATTGTGAATATTACCGCTTTACTGTGTATACTGACTTCCTTCAAGATGCGGACAGACAGCTATTTCTAAGCCAAATACAATTTACAATGTTGTTGGGAGTACTATCTATTGACCAAGTATTGAAGACAGATTGAATTAGGTACTGCATCACGTGTGATCGGATATATATACAGTATCGGAATTAAATCGGCTTGTACTTGATCTTGAGGTCCATGATGCGGAACAACATCGTCAGAACAAGCTTCATCGACGGATGTCTGGATGCTGAATATTGAACGTTCCATTGTATGAACATCAGTAAGCAAAGCAGCCAAGGTTCACTGGAACAATACATTGACTGTAATCATGTGCCCATATGCACCGTGGATTCGATATGTACATGCTTGCCATTTAATTTGCCAGTACTAACCATTATATTCCAATTGTGAGTGGTACACTGATGCCAATCATAAGGAGATGCACACGCAGTAACACATTCATTATGTTGCTCTAATGTGTTAATTTTCGTCAGTAAATAGCAGTATGTTATTATTTCTGTTTTATTGGTGTGTGTGTGTGTGTGTGTGTGTGTGTTAGAGGGTGGGGGTACTACATACTAGACTGACCTGATCACCAGAATACGCTTCAGTAAAATCTAAGAAATGTATTTTTCTTCATCAAAAATTAAAACTAAATACAAGCTATTAATACGTTCAAAACATAACAATTCATAATGCTTTCTGATATGTTCACGTCTTCAGTCTATTAAAATCCATCTCGAAAAATCCGCCAGTTATTGCAGTTTTCCAACTTCAAGATGCTATTACTACAGTGCAATTTGAGATTGATTTCTGGTGCAGTTGACATGATAATGTATAAACACCCATTCACCACGGTAATAGAATATTTGAGGTCATGTCACTCTAAATGATTTCTAAAGGTAAAAAGACAAAACTAATGATATTTTGGCTACTATTAATTTACACCTTTATCCATATGTGTTGTCGTGTCGAGGTACTACTTCGATTGTGTCATATATGCAACATTCTTTATTTTAAGTCAGTCAGATATGTTTTAAAAATAAAGATCCTCCAAAATGCTTACAAGTTCACAACCATTGCTCAATGAAACATATTTTAATTGAAAACATTCATCGATTTAAAAACCATTAGGAATGACTTTTAATCATCGCAATCGTTAATAATGTTATTCAGCTCACTGGCGACCTTATATTATTTTTATTTGAACATGTACATGAGGTGATTGACGAATATCGTATAAGTGGATCCGTTATTGATTTGGAAGAAAAAAGGAAATCAGCCGCAAATGTCATGACATTAATTCCGACACGTAGTGTCATACTTTACGAAATATAGAAAGATGATATAGATTCTCAATTTAAATACGTTATTAACCAGACTGTAATGGGATTGGTTAAACAATTAAGGCTTACACGATCCTCCTCATACAAGAGTATAACATAATTGCATTAACATTCAAATCTTCCAGATTCATATAATAAATCTGTCTTCAGACGGCGAAATGTTCCTTGCAATTATGTTACAAGTTATTAACTTTCATGAAGATGTCTAGTGATCCATCCTAGAGCATACGTGAAGGGCGTGAAGCGGCCCCTGTAGCCTAATACTTGACGGACGCGTTCGTCAGTTCAATCAGGACTAATATTCTCCTAGTAAATACTTTCTTTGTATTTACAAATACAATAACTTCATTCCAGTCACCATATACTGTTTGCTAAATTAGGATTTCAATATCCGATATAAGGACATTAGCTTACCAGTTCGTTCGTAAACAGTGTCGACGGGGCTTCTGTGGATTATGGTGGAGATTATTGACGTCGGGACGGAAGAGTGCCTAGACTCGATAGCAGTATTGTATGCCATCGCATAGACCCTGGCCATTTAGTAGGAGGCGTCTTACAACTAAGCCCTTTGATATATATTACAATAATATAGTCTTGCAACTGTTAGGAAGACATACATTTTGATGTTTTTAAGACATGCAGGCATCTCATTAACCGCTGTAACGTTTACATCAACATCCTATTCTGAGAAGAAGATAGACAAAGTATATTTATGAATATATTTAGGTATATCGTTTAATGCTATAACGACATGTACACTTTATGTCTTCATTACATCTGACACCATCGTGGAATACGGCGCTCGTACGTCATTATACGCTAATCGTTTACGCCATGGCAATGTAAGTAATATCGTTTATACCACGCAAAACCACGGTCAGGAATACACGGTAATGTTCAAATTGGTTTAAGCCACCAAGCTCCTGGTCAACAACACTGGATACACTGACGTGAACGCTAACCTAAGAACGGCGTCTACACCCCATGGTCACACACGCAGACTCTCTCTCTCACACACACACACACACACACACACACGCACACACACACATACACACACACACCCACACACACACACAGAGACCACGGCCACAGAAACACCATGGCCACAGACGCATCACGGCCACAAATACACACACGCTTACACACACTATGGCCATATACACATCATGGTCACATACACACCAATACCAGACACGCCATGACCACATACACACCATGACCACATACACACCAAGACCAGACACACCATGACCACAGACACACCAAGACCAGACACACCATGACCATATACACACCATGACCACAGACACACCAAGACCAGACACACCATGACCACAGACACACCAAGACCAGACACACCATGACCACATACACACCATGTCCACATATACACCACGGCCACATACACCATGGCCCCAGACGCATCACGGCCACATACACACCAAGGCCAGGCACACCATGACCACAGAAACACCATGTCCACATATACACCACGGCCACATACATAATGGCCCCAGACGCATCACGGCCACATACACACCATGGACATACACCATGGCCACAGATACACACACGCACACACATACATGCCACTGTCACACACAGCATGGTCACATACACACGCACACACATACACCCCCCCCCCCCACACACACACACACAGACAGAGATATAGAAACCTCACACACGTACACACACTATGGCCACAGACACACCATAGTCACAGACACAGACACACCATGACCACAGACACCACTGGTTCAGACACACGCACACACATACACCCCCCACCATACATACACACACATACATATATATAGAAACCTCACACACGTACACACACCATGACCACAGACACACCATGGTCACAGACACCACGGGCTCAGACACACCATGGCCAAGAAATAAGAAGACGTGCCATGATGGTCTTTAGACAGGCTTATTAGCTCATCAATCTGGAGGCTGCCACGGAGAGATACTAGGCTGCGTCATCCCTTCTCTCTACACCTGACGTTAGCTCTATATTCAATTACATGAAGAATCGATGGCATATTGATGGTCTTGGCCTAAAACATGAACTCTCTTAGATTCCTCAGAAATACTGTTTTGAGGTATTACCCTATATTGCGTGAAAAATAGAGCACGTATCGATGGTCTTCGCCTAAACAGACGCACTGTGTTTAGAGTCCTCAGTGTATAGGCATACTATGAAATCAGGATCCTACATTCAATTACACGAAGAGTCGATGGCGTATATTGATGGCGTATGCATTGATGGCTTTGTCATAAGGCATGCAGTGTATAACAGCACTGTGAACGACTGGTTTGACGGTATTTCTATATTAAATTACATGGAAATCTGATGTATTATATCACGAATATTTGGGGCGTACTGTTTGCAGAGCCATGCGAACTATTATTATACGTATATTGTATGTGATGCATGGGATGTATTGTTAATCTATTCTATTGCATTACGATGACATTTATATTCTATAAAGAGATTAAATAAAGACAGTAACACCATTACGGTCGCCCTAGAAACTATGTAAATCACAGTAAGAGCACGTAATAAACTTCTAGGAGACAGTGACCCAATTTCCTACAGATTAGTGACTTTTCGTCTTGACCATGGATACCATTAATCATCGATATATGTCCTCTAATATTAACAGATTCCCTGCTCTGTCGACTGTCTCATTGCTAGACTCGGCTACATCGGTAATGGAGCGGCATCGCGGCCTGGTTCAGCAAGGTGATCCTTGTCCTTGAACATTTGAACATAGGGGGTTAATGCCAGAAATTGCACTTCGCTTTCCTTGATTGTGCCTTTAAGATCGGAAGTAGACCCAAACAATCGTTTATCGATAACCCGTAGTGGTATCTCATAGCGCTGTGGGTCGCTTCTCTCATTGGATTCTCAGTTCCTCTAACCGGACACGCAATCATCGAGGGCAGAACTCTACTCCGTGGTGTTAGTGTGGATTTCAATGCATCCTATTGCGCCAGGATATCGCTGCTGTCTATTAGCTGTTCACGGCGCCATGCACGCTGTACATCACCAGCATCACTGAATTGCAGGCTGTGTTCTGAAGAATGCAAGTACGGATTATCTAGCACATGACATCTCGGTTCTGATTAAATTCCTATTTATTAACCTGTAGACACATACATGCTCATCACATCGACAAATGATATGCTTGTATATAAAAGTACTTGTGTATCCATTTACGGTATAATATCGACATTTGTAGAAGTTGTTTTTACTAGCAACATGAACTCCTTTATATTATGTTTGTTCTGGCATATGCCCAGTTACATGTCTTGAAACATATGGCGATATTATGTAATATGTGTGAGCTTAAAAATACTCATTGTGCTTAAAGTCAGCAAACGTTGCTCTGTCAGGATTTAGGAAGTCTAATCAAATATATCCATGATCTGTAAATGAGCCAAACGCTGCTATTTGGCATATATACTTACCCCAGTATTAATCTTGTAACGTCGATTAGTGTTCATCATTATATGATTTTCATGAAAACCTAAATAATATTGTGGTCTATGTAATGACCTCAGTTGACCCAACTCTGGCATGGTGTGATGCGGGTATACACGTATAAAGATAACACTGAATCACATATATCAATAGACGAGTTCACCATGCACCAACTACTTGTATAGGCATATGTAGGTAATGTTACATGAATGGCACCAGCAATGCACCAATTAGCAGATTATATGTGTTATAAGGTATACTATATATTTTAGTATGACACGTGGTGTAAATATTCTGTGATCTCAAAGATATCGCAACTATGCAGACGCCGAGAACTGGATGTATCTAGCACTCAGCAGACTACACCACATCCATTACCTAGAGCATCTAAGACGATGCCATCTTGAAGGTTTAAATCTATATCTAAAAGCTGTCATCATCGACATAGTTATGACATACTAGTAATAGTCTCAAGGTCATTCAGTAAGTTGGTATGCACATATAACTCCGAAATATCCACGACACTGTCAACACATTAAATGCCAAGTGTCAATTGACTTGATCGAATAAATGCACCTCCTATCTCGAACACATTCGGCATACATTCATGACTAACATCATTACAGTACAAAACAGCACCCTTTCAAAAAACATATTTCCGACATTTGTTCTAAATGTGATTGGGTATTACAGGATTTAGTAACTTTTCCAGCCTTAGAAGTCTGTGATTGAATATGTCCCTTGCACGCTATGGCATTGGTGTATGCGTTGACAGCGCATATAGTTCATCGATTCGTTATATTACTATTAAAACACACAAAATGACATCATATGATCGATGATAAAACTATTTCATGTCTAAGCTTGATTTAGTACCAGCGGAATCTCAGGAATTAGGGGACTGTCAGATATCAAATTGAATCCAACAACCGTAAATTATATCAAACCGCAGTTCAAGCAAGCTGGAAGCATTTTTGGAAAATTACTAGTTTCACTACTTCAGTCAGAACTTAAATAACATCAAAGATGATATTTTGTTTGAGCGAGTAAATATGACTGAGTTCA
>JAUTBX010061989.1:0-10018 GCA_032361465.1 Lepetodrilus tevnianus | reverse complement strand
AATACACATTCCTATGTCTTTCTGATTCAGAGAAGAGGCTGAGGCTTTGGCTAAAAAGCTAAAGTTGAGATTTTATCCTACTTCTGTGAAAGAGAACCTGAATGTAGATGAAGGTAAGCACAAACATCAATACATTGGTCTGGCCACAAGATTACTTGAGATTGTGTCAATTGTTGTCGGTATTACCTCAGATTGTGTTTGGTTGGTTGTTAGTATTATCTGAAAGTGTATGTTACTAGTTTCCTGAGATTAATGTGTGTCACTTAACCGCAAAATCGGGCAAAATACAGTAGACCTCGCATATAACATACTCATTGGGACCGGCTATTTCTGTCCGTTATATATGCGAAGTCTGTTAAATGCATATGCCGCAATTAGCGTTAGACGGGACCGGGACTTCAGATTCAGTCAAATATATGCAAGTGTCCGGTTTATGCGAGGCCGTTGTATGCGAGGCCGTTGTATGCGAGCTTACTGTATTTCCCCATATGTCCCCATGACCCGGCAATTCCCTGATACTGTGACTGTGTGCTACTTGCAGTGTTCCGCTACCTGTCTCAGAAGTACCTGGACCAGCTGAGCACAGCGCTGGAGGAGGAGGAGACACTGCCGCAGACAATAGGACACGGTCAGTACACTGCACTGCAGTTGTCTCCCCTTGCTGCTTCATGTTGGAGTGAATCGTGAATGTAAACGTTGGTCATCTAGGCAGGAAAGATCGGCAGCTTGGGAAACAAAATGAATGGAGATGTTTTTAAAACAAAACAAATTAACATTAACCCTCTCCTTGCTAGATTAGGTACAGGCAGCTCTTTACAGTATGGAGAGAGTTAAGGAACAATGACACCCTGTCGTAACCGGTGTAGTTCCAGATTGGTAAATCTTATAATTCCATCACAGCCTATTGGTATACCTTTGAGCGTTTTATCTGCCGGACTAGTCTGTTTATCGTCATATACTATTAACTGCATATTAGATGTAATTGTGTATTTCTGCCCTCGTTGCTCTATTGTATCTGTGTTTCCTGCTTTCTTCCCAGGTCTCATACAGACAGAGACGAAGAACAACCACAAGGAGAAGGGGAATAGGACTCAGAACGACACGATCAGTTTACAACCCAGTAAGAGGCGGACACATGGCAAGAAGTCGCTAGTCGCTAATAAGTGTGCGCTGTTGTAGCAGAGCTTGTGCCGCGTGTACCATACTCTTGTGTCGTATGTCAGGTCAGTGTTAATGCCAGGCCCAGCCAAGCTTACTGTGTTAATCGTGCCAGACCCAGTGTGTTTATGCAAGCCGTTCGAACAAGTCACATGTAGGAGACGCTGCGAGGAATGTGAAGGCAGATTTGATATGGTTGAAGGGTCTTTGGAAATGCAAGTCTTGTTTGTGATTTTCTTGTTCAGTGATATCCGAGCAGCGAGATAAAAGATTTAAGATATCGCACTCTAGGAAGTGCGCAATCGCCATGTGTTTGAGATTGTTACAAGAGTGATTATGGTCTCGTAGAAGAGAGCTTTGAGAAAGGATGGGGCCATGGTCTCCCTGAAGCATTTCTCAGTGCTTGTTGGTGCAGTGGATACTCATCTGAGACGAACCGTCACATTGCAAGAAAAATCTTCCAGTAAGTCAGGCCTGATGGTTTCAAAATTTGACGCTGTATGGTCAGTCACAAGTCTGGGAGTTTTCGCACGTAACTCTCCATACAAACAAACGGCACAGTTCCGTCATGGATGATGGATATGAATGGCATTACTTACATTGTACGGAAAGAAACAACGCCCACCGATCAGACTCATGTCCAGATCTGGAACAGAATGGACATCCATTCTCTGATATGCAATTTATCAACGACTTGGTCTAGAATGCTGTATGAACATGGTTGTAATGACAATTGTATAAATTTATTGGTTGTGTACTTGTATGGATAGGTTCCATGATGGCATTGCAGTCCCGCCGATGTCCGACAATGTCCCGCCTTTGTGTCGCACAAGTCCCGCCCTTACATACCACAGGAATCATCGCATTTAACAATATCCGTATCTCAACTTGTCACAATGGGAAAATCATATAATGAAAATATTTTCTATGTTTTATTACATTTTACATGTGTCAAGAAGGTTGTAAAATGGTATAAAGCCTGACATGTCATATATTTTGTATTATTTACTTTAACTATATATTATCATAGACATGAGAACAAATTCAACTTGTGCCTAAATTATTGCTGTAAATGGTATTTCTGATAAAAATCACTCTATGCTTAAAGTTTAATATGAAATTTTATTAGTAGTAATGTTTCTGTATTTGTAGTTAGCTACGCAGCATACAATACATGTATTCCTTGTTCATTTACATAATTTATTATATTTATTGAACTTGTATACCAGATATTTACCATATTTACACATATTTAACTTTTAAGATCTCTACACTACCATTTCGCAAAGCAACATTGTGGTACAAGCATTGGGTAATTTATAGATTTGATTTCAATACGCATTGATCGATCTCATGTTAACTCCCTCCATGCAGGAGGCAACTACAGATGTCCTACAGATCAGTGCCTGTGTCTAACTCAGCAATGAAGAGGTTAAAGTTTACTTGTAAATTGCAAGCATTTGTGTGTGTCGACAAGCATTGTGTACGTTGCTATTTCAGGTTGAATAAGTTGATGATCAGTTAAGTTTTGGTCCAGAATGTTTAATAGGTCACATAATTACTAGTTTCCATGACTACCACTGTAAAATGTGAGTGCATGCGCGTGTGTGTATATGCGTGTGAATGGGTATTAAGATATTTATAATTGTTATTAATGTTAAGGATAAAAGTTCAACTGTTACTGTTTATCAGATTTAGGAATATAGAATAGATATTCACATTGAAACTTATAGTACCAATGCAAAACTATGAGTTAGTTGAACTGTCATTGTTACATGATGTGTTTGTGTTTACGAAACATGTTCTCAACGACTCTCCCCTCGTACGATCGTACGTCCGTATTCAAGATCTGACACTCGACGACTCTCTACTCGTACGTGCATATTGAAGATCTGACACTCGATGCTGAACTTTACGCTTGTTTATTTTCATTTTCTTACCATTTTATGGCCGAGCCAAAATCTTACATATTCATTGTACATTTGTATGTTATATTTTGCTAAGTATACAAATCCATGATATAATCATGTGTGTGCATGTGTGTTTTTGGTTCTGTGTGTCTACAATTGCAAATGCTTCTTAAATGCTGCTATAATATCAGTATAATGATGTCACTGGTTGGTGTTGCCAATTTTTCAGGTTGTATCAAATACATTTCATTCTCCCACACGCTATTCTTCTGTGTCTGATCTCACAGCAGTGGTTGCTTCCCTTGCGATGGCTTCAGATGGAACTTGGCCACAGCTTTCTTGAGACAACACAGCTGGTATTTATTTGTTATCACTCGTCTCTTGTATCTCTGTCCATTCATTACGGTAGCTTGTGAAAAGCAAACATAAATTTTGGATTTTATATTTGGTTGATTTCATATCAACATGGTTTAGGATATAGGATTTTAACTGCAGAGGGTACATGAAATGTAGGATTTTCTTTTTAATTCCAAAAATTATGCATTCTTAAATTTAATTTGGGTACTAGTGTATATAATAAACGGTATTAGAGACCGTATATTTATATTTATTAAGATAGACTTGCCTCAAAGGCATTCAGTCAGAATAGTTTGGCAAACAAATTAACTGAAAATATGTCAATTGGAATTGTTCAAACAAGTACTTTATTCAACAAACTGCATATATCTTCATATCCCTCTCTTAAACTATATGTTCATATATCATTGAAGTACCACTATATGCCATATAGGTAATAAGTGTACAAAGTAATGGTATGCAGTGTAACGGTATGCAGCGTAACGGTATGCAATGTTCTGTATTTAAAGTGCTCAGCTGTCCACAGCCCTTGTCAGGGTGCAGCGCTATGACCGAGATGCCGTCAGTTGTACCTCCCTAACAATCTCCCTTACATTCTCCCTTACAGTGACAGTCAATACAAGTAGAGATTCCACTAATTAAAGGCAGATGAGTATCATCCCTCCTACAAATTAGTCGTCGTCTATGGGTGAGATATTCCTGCCGCGACGTAAAACATTAATTCAATCAATCCTACAAATTAAAAATAATTTGAGCAGTAATGTTAGTATTTAGTATTCAACGCAATGCCATGTTCATTTATCCTACAAAGTTTAAAGAAAGTAAACGGCCTTTAGCTAATTGATAGTTTTTTGGCCATTATTGTTAGTGGTTCACAGAATCTTGACCTTGGTCTGTTGGTTGTCAGTGGTTTTTGAGCGTGGTTGTAAATGGTTCTTCACCATGGTTGTCAGTGGTGGTTCTTAACCAATGGTTGTCAGTTGTAGACTATATGACATAGTCAGTCAGGGTACATGGATATCACAGATATCACACATCTTATAGATGTTTGATACTAATTGCACAAAGTGGCTGTACAGAACTAATTTTACTTATTTATTTATATCTGAGTTATCATTCTACCTACCTACTGGCAAGCTGGAGAGATATGCATTGTGAATGTTGTGTTGAAAAATTGTTGCAAGTGGCAGTGAACGAAATATTCATTCATTTAATTAATTTTCTTTGTCATCATTTTCCCATTTTATGCTATTAACATTGTAATGAACAGTTCTATGCATAGAATAGATATGTTCATCTGGTATTTGTAGATTTCATAGTGACTCAGCCAAAAATCAAAACTGATTCATTTGCTAGTATGCAAGTGTGTGACAATTGTCAAATGTTATTCTTAAAATTTGCATGCAATGATGAACACTCAAATATTAATCTCAATTATTAATTAATGTCATTTCCATGATATTGTCAAGCTTTTGATCTATTGTCCAGGGGCGTGTTACTATTGTCCAGGGGCGTATTGTAGCTACAACTATTGTAAGGTCACCGCTTTCTATTGTTGCGGGAGCCCAGTCACAACTATTGTAGCGCTACAACTGTTCTGAGCAACGGGCCCCTGTTTAATTTATCCCTCTTACTGCAGGGTCATTCAACATCACTGCTGTTATTATGACTAGATACTTTCTCCAGCAGAAAATACTGGTCATTGTAATACAGCTTATTACTTTTAAAACAACTGCTAATGGTCTTAGTGGCTGAATATGTCCAGCATAGAAGAGTTTGATTTTGCTATTTGCGTGTAATGATGCTAAAATACATAAACATATGAAACTCACTATTGTATTAAGTATGCTGGTCTGATATGTGTTGTTATTGAACGTAAGAAGTGATACTGTGTAATTATACGTTCAAAAGGTAGACATTTTCTCCATGTGTGGAATAAGCTTAAATGTGTGTTTCATGTTGAGATCAGTTGTATGTCATTATAGTCATTATATACATCTTGCCAACTATTATTGCTACACAAAGCATGTACTATACATATAGTATACATATAGTATACATATAGGTTTAAACAAGTCATATTGTAATAGAAAAATTCTAGTCTTATTCTATTTCAAATTTGTACTGGTATTTTTCTGTTTAGCTGATTGGAATATGTCAGGAGATGCTAGTTTTGTTTCAACTACAACAGTTTTCTAGGTGGGCTATTCATTATTCATCCTCCAGTTTCGAACTCAATGCATGGCACTGAGATTCTGAAACCTTTTAAAGTATGAACTCAACCTTTGGTTCACAACTGCTGTAAAATATGAGCTTGAGCATGAAATCGTACTCAAAATCTTTCATAATCTCCTAAGCTTGAGTTCTATCTCTGACCTGGGACAATAAACTCATCAAGGACTATTTCTTAACAGAGCAAGATATCTTTTAATAATGTTCATGCTGATAAATTATCCCATTTGTACTAAATTGACTGTCGATGTTATGAGGAAAGGACAAGAATGCAACGACTGCTGTTCTAGTGAAGAGATTCCAGCAGCGACGTGAAACTCCATATTCACTCATATCACTCACTCACTCATTCTAGTGAAGTAGAATGAACAAGTGTGGACCTAGAACAGTAAAGTCGTATTCATGTTGCATTCTGGTCCTATCATCATGATAACATCGACAGTCGATTTAGTATGTTTCTATGTGAGATGGACATCTAGGAGTATCGTATGTAGCCCATCTCTAACTACTGTATTCTACTTTGACATAGCGTGGATTAGTACAGTAGACTTCGCATATAACGGACTCATTGGGGCCGGCTATTTCTATCCGTTATACGTGAAGTCCGTTATATGCGAGGGTCCGGTATATGCGAGGTCTACTGTATCTCGTGTGTAACATAATATGCTCTCCAAACTGACGTCCGTGTTGTAAAAGGTAACGGCTGTATTGGCTGCTCGTCTGCTGAAGTGTGATCTGTATGGAGAGCAGTGTTTACATTGATGCCTTGTCCAACCCAGGTGCATTAACACACAGCTTCCTTCCACGGTTCCACCTCGTCCACTGTTTTCATACAACGGAAACAAACTGTTAGTTCTTCCTAGAACCCATAGCTCTTCCCGAAGCCCCAGCGGTGTACTAATGTTAGACATCCGAGCTGTCCACGTGTTGTGTCTACTACAACCCCGTGCCTGGTTACCATGCCATGTATTGTGATGTTACTGATCACCCTGTCTACTGTGCCTGTCCGTGGTTTGTATGAACACCTGTTCCTCTTTCGATGTCATTGACCAAGACAGATAATCTATGCTATGTACACAAGTATACACAGATCTTCGCTTAGAGCAGGTTCATGGATTGTAGCACTATATAAATAAGACTATAACATGTATACATGTAATTATATTAGCTTTCTCTGAAGACGTATTTCTAGTCTGATAAGGCGACGATAGGGGCACGAGTGGTCATCAAGGCTAACGGACAACGCAGGTGGACAGATGACCGTCATACATACTCCCCATTGTACAGTCCCTACTACATGAATCAAAACCTACAATAGGGAAATAAAGGTATGAAGTGACATTTTCTGTGTTGTGTCTTCGAAGCAATTCTTGTATTCTACGCCATAATGGTGGCCAGTATGCTGCACAATATACTCTGATTGAAAGCTAAAACGTTTAGCGCTGTAATTGTTTGACGAATGGGGATATGAGTACACATGTTTGTTGACAAATGATTAAATAGGAATACTAGTACTGTATTCTATTCCTGAATGTGTGATTGGTAAGAACACGTGCAGACATTCCGTACGCAGATGCTCCCGACGTAACAATCTATGGTTGTCCTTGCCCTCACAATCATTGTATGAAGATCGAGAACACTGATCCTTGCAGCTAAGGAGGGTGACAGCCACTGACAGGGACAGTTTACCATCAATGATGTTCTCTGGGCCAGCGTCGTTATACTTCATATTCACTCACTCACTCTCTGGGGTTCAAACTAGACCCAATATTCCACTGTGCATGTTGGATGTTCATAAGTTCCCACTGCACATGGTCATCGTGCAGTGTTCCAATAACCTCATGGAGGCATTCCAGGGTCAGTAGGCTATGTCCCTCAACTCGACCTGTCGACCATGTACTTAAGAATCGCTGTATACCTTTAAGAACAAGTATATATAGCGAGTCATTTGTAGCTATTCGCAAACGTTGGCAAGATTTGTAAATGGCATCCTAGTATATCAAAGAGAACGGCAATTAAGAAGACAAAGTGAGAAGAGTCTACATGGTTCAGTGGTCATGCAATGTCCATATTGTCACACAGAGACGTGATATTTGGAGTATACATGTACTAGGTATCGCTGAATCTGAACGTATTGCCCTAGAGCTGAAGGTTGACCAATACTGGACACACGCCTACCAATGAAAGCTGACATGTTTGATATGTTACAGGTTATGTTTATAGCATCCTCGAAAACCCAAGCTATTGTGACTCCACTACCTTCAGACAATGATACTGTCATTATAGTGACTTAATAGTTATCAAAATATTAATGTGTTATATGAATTTAGGGAACGTTCCGCTATTTATCTTGTCTGATGCATCAACTGAACTATGAAGGAATTGCGAGAAAACGTTGCAGTTGCGTATTATATGTTTAAGTCGTACCACTAAGTTATTTCCCCTGGTATTGACATGATCAAGCAAATAACAATACGACCATATTCAGGTTGCCTATCAGTAGAATACAGGGGGTTGCGATGGATATGGGTCTACCAAACAGCGGTGGAAAGGTTTTTGGAAGTACGCACATTATGTACGTCAAGTGAATGTATTTTGCAGTTGTTGCTAAGAACTAGTCCAAAACAAGCATAAATATCTGTGATAGTATGCCTTTAATGGTTGCAGTCAAAGGGTACAAGACGTTACCATGGATTTCAGCAGCTAGATAACTTATTGACTTGTGTGTAAATTGGCCATCAGATATTATAAGCGGTATATTTAGCAGAGTGCATGTAGTGCACACCGTCGTATGGCGTAGAATTAACAATGAACGTGCTTTGTCCGTTTAAATCCACTAAGCTTTGTCCGTCGTTAAATTCTCTATACTAAGCATGCACTGGAGTGTGTTAAATATCACTAACACCATCATTAACATAAAACCTCCCGTTTTGACCGCTTCAAGTAAAAGTCATCGCAAATCGCAACGGCGTTTCTCGGTATGGTGTTGCTAAATTCATACACACGAACATACACGTATTTTACTGTGAAATTTGTGTCCGGACTTTAAGTAGGCTATATTTCGCTGCTGACTTGATCTACTGGAACGTGTTCTGGTCAATTGATCAAAAAGGTCAAATAGGTCGACACGTGGAGATTTGAAACACAAAGGAGACGACTATTGTTAAAACTTGCCCTCCGTGAACTATCGAAAAATAGGCGATCTGAAAATATAACGTTATATATTTCTCTCTCACACGCAGACAACACAGTGACATACTGTAATAAACAAACACACACGCACGCACACACACGCAGGTAATAATAATAATAATACTAATGTTAACATTTATATTGCGTGACCGTCAAAGTCACGCATTCTCATATTATCATATAACTACATTATTAGTTTATTACCCCGTTCATTGGATATATGTGCACTCAAGTTCCTTCTCAACTCCCTGGGTATAATACTCCTATACTAGTTTCCATGAACAAAACCTTTACTTGGTGTTCCAACACTCAACAGGAATTACTGGCGAGATGTATTGGCATGTCTATAGTCCTACAGTGATGCCATGAACTATTACAGAGCTAAAGCTGCTAAACAATCACCATACTATTACTTTACATTGCTTTACAATACTTTGAAATTAGAATTTGCAGTAGGCTATCATACGCCAGGCGCGTAGCTGTCTATACGCAGATCGTACGCCGATACCCAGAGGCTTCCACATCAATTTCCTATATAGCGAACTTGATGTTTTACACAAACTAACATAGTACAGTAATGACGCTTCCACATATAAAATACCCCTAGCTACGCGACTGTACGCGTGCAATTTACTGCGAGACTGATTATCTGATTATCCATCGTCTGTCACATTTTGTTCTCACCCAAATATTTCTGCAGAACAAGACTAAGAAGTTCAATGACTGATTTTACATATACTATCAATCAATATAAGTTGTACAACATGAGTTTTACCGTCAGAGACTATCATAGTATGGATGGTCTAGGTTATGCCATCAAAACATATAAAGAGAAATACTCAGCTAGGTTACCCCTCATTGTGCCTACATCTCATTCTGCCTACACTCATTCTGCCTACAGTTTATAGTAAGGTGAATGTGATTACAGCGATATAACTTTGTGTTCCGATAATGATGGCCCCCGTTTATGGATTGGGATCGTCCATACTATTGCTTCATTGACTCAATACAAGCACAAATATAGAAACACAAGATGATACTCGTATTTTATTTCACAATGCACATGCATGTATATGTAAATACAAGTGAAGAACGAACTACAGGGAAGAAAACCTGAGGGACTAAAAACTATGTACACTGTAAAGAGGCGTTAAGAGCACTAATACTGA
>JAUTBX010061656.1:0-12684 GCA_032361465.1 Lepetodrilus tevnianus | reverse complement strand
CACCTTATGTAGAACAAGATCATATTGCATTGGACATTACAGCTGGTATAAGATATCCTGTCCATATATACATGATAGAACCAGGCTGAAGTGCTTAACATCCTGAGGAGATGACATATAAATCTGGCAGACAGGATTATTAATTATTTTCTCCTGTCAGAATAATTATACAGGAACTCATTCTCACCTTCTCCCAGAAGTATGACGCAGGATCGGATTCAGACGCGAAGATCGATGAAGTAGACACGACACTGGTATCGCCATCATTGTCCGTGTTGTCAGGTTTTTCGGACTTGACACAAAACAGCTGTGACACCGATGCCGACATGGGCATGATGATGCTGCTACGGTTGACTTGGCACAGAGCACAGCCATGAATGATGTCACGGACAACGTTGGATATGCCAACCCAGTAGTAGCGAGTAGTCACTGCAATGGTGGTCTTTTCAATGCCGAAGTGGTTGCCTGAAAATACACCAGCAGACAATATATTAATAGCAATAATAAACAATTTAGTATGCTGAACATATGTCACTCTTCCTAAGAATGAATTTTATAATATTTATTGGTATTTTAGAAAAGAAAATATATATGCGCTTAAAGGCATAATATCAGATATTTATGGTTGTTTTGGACTAGTTCTTAGCTTCAACTGCAAAATACATTCACTTAAGATACATAAAATCATGTTTGCACTTCTAAAAACCTTTCCATGGCTGTTTGGTAGACAAATAATCAATGTAAGTTGTAACCCCTGTACAGCTGATGTAGTTTAATGATAGACAACAGGATATATCGTCGTATTGCTATTTGCTTCATTATGTCAATACAAGGGGACAGAACTCAGTGGTACAACTTTAAAATATAATACGCAACAGTAACGTTAAAGGGGACATAACTCTAATATAACTCGAAATCCTTATTAGAACTGTGATACATCAAAGACATTCCCCTATTTCACTGTTTCATATCAAATATGATTTTTTTTTAGTAACTATCGAGTGTTGGGGGATCAAGTACATCAGTAAATAACAACTTTTGGGTGGGTAAATCAAGCGTAATTAGTCTCAGATCGAAATTTGTCTGTCCATTATCCAGGTCTATCAACTGTGATATTATGCCTTTAAACATATTATGGTATTGTACATGTCTCAATAAAATAAATATATTAAATAAGCAGTGATGCAGATTGTTAAGTAGAACAAATACATTGTTGCAATGTTTATTAGCCAACCGGTAAAATGAGTTATCAATACTAATTTAATACTAAATTAGTAATTAATATTAATAGTAATCTTAATAACAAGTATAATAATAATTGTCTCAATGATTAACAATATGCATCACTGTTTTAATTGATAGATACATCTACATTATCATGTAAATTAGTATTACTTTTCTAAAATACATATATATTATTAATATTATTTGTAGGAAGAATATGACACTCGAAGGTATAACTGGAACACTATTTACTAGCTGGTCACCAAACATGAATACACCGGATAAATCCGCCGGATATGTTTTTGTGTGCGCACCTGCATAGTCGATATGAGCTTCCAACACAATCTTGCGTTGTTCCTCCTCGCTTGTAATCACTTTACGAAGTATAACCGATGGTGCTGCTTGTTTGTCATCCTTATCATCCTTAGATTTCTTCTTCGGCTCGACGAAACACAGCTCATTTTTAGAAATACAGAAGGATCTTGCACGCTTTCTCACTGCCCGTTTATCGCAATCTGACAGTCCGGGGGGATATTGGGTGTGTTTCAAATACAAGTATACAGTCGACAAGTTGATATGACCCTTCAAAATATGTGCCCCTTCTTTGTGGGGTGTTGTCTTCATGATGAAAGTCTAATACACGAAGACTGCAACGATAACGGTCTCGATCAAGGGTGTCGAATATTAGAGGTAGCCGTTCCGCACTAGTCTTTTGTCCACCATCTTGAAATAAGGCCCCGGATAAAATCCACCAAGCCCGGGAAGTGTGAAAAGTAGAAATGGCGGGAATATGAATTCCTCATATGAGTATGACTAGGTCCATGTTATTCTTATTATTTAGTCAAACTGTTCAAAATTATAATGCGAAATAATTATAGAGTTTCAGAGTTGTCTACCTCGGGGATGCAAAAAGATATATAGCGCAGGGGGCGATGTAGGGCCTACACATCTAGAAAGTATATAAAGGCATATATTGTATAGGCCCTAATACATTAACGAAAACAAAAATTCACTAATGTAATTGCAATTATGAAAATGAACAGCTTTTACATCGCCGATTTGTGCTTTAAATGCCATCATTTGACAGCGCGGGTTGCCAGCCGTGTTGCATTGTGGGTAATCCAATTATAATAGTGCATGAAGGGAAATTCCTTTTAGAACAGGTGCATGTAGTAGGCCATCCTCGCACCCCAAGGGTACCTTTAATTACGTTCACACTTCATGGTGGTACGGAGAGAGTCCTGAGCGTAATAAACTATCCCTGGTGTGAGAGGATGGTAGTAGGCCTACACGTATGCCTACTACATCATGATCATGTAGGAAGAAGTGCATTTAAAGCCTATATTTTTAATATAGGTTAGTTTAAACAGATATATTAGGCCTGTACCGTAGACGTGTTAACTATGTATTTATGTATGTTAGTGTAGGCCCTAAACAGAATGATAGTTATCGGCAATAGATTTAACTACCTTTGCAAAAGTCAAAGGAAAATGAATGTCTAAAAGAAATATAAAGTACAAGCATGTATACAGATATAGCCTACAATATAAGTACATAGTTGTGTGTTTGAGAGAGAGAGAGAGAGAGAGAGAGAGAGAGAGAGAGAGAGAGAGAAAGAGAGAGAGAGAGAGAATAAATGTTTGTATGTCGTGAGAATGTTTAATTTATGACGGTAATTATATATGGGATACTTCCCTGACACAAAACAAAGATCGATTTCAAGAAAGAAAAGTAATCCAGAATACTAATAGGCTACAAGCGCCACTCGCGGTCCTGTTCCGCACTACAGAGTAGGGCCCTACATGAGTAACATGACGTGAGCAACTTACCAACGTACCCATTTACGATCGACGCTACGTATGAAAAAGAGGACCTACGCTCTCGTACAATACTGTAGACGTTAGATACAATTAACTTATACGTAAAACCATGTTTACAAAGTTATAGGCCGGGTATCGTTTCTCGAAGCTCTCTTAGCCGCTAAGGGACCACAGCACTGTCTTTGCCGATAGCTAATACATGATGTGCTACGAGAGCTTAGAGACAGTAGTGAGTGAGTGAGTGAGTGAGTGAGTGAATATGGAGTTTAACGTCGCTGGGGAAGTTTGGAAGTTGTTGATTGGAGCAATGTTAAATTATGTATGCATGTTCATAATGTAGGATTTATGCATGTTTGCACTCTCACAATAAAGCAAATGTACTCAGCAAGTTGACATTCTAACACAATTAGTTGAGTCATTCCAGTTATACGACATACTCAACAACGACCTTCTTTGTAAAAGTTTCGTGTGTGTGTGGGGGGGGGGGGGGGGGGGAAGAGGGAAAAAAAAATATAAAAGGAAATGAAAATAACTTCAATACTTGTTTGTAGAGTTGTTTTACATTTCAAAATATTTAGTTGTGGCGATGTTAGTTGTGGTGATGTTAGTTGTGGCAATGTTTTAATTACAGGTTACAGGCATGTTTGACTGTATTAAAAATACATGTAGCCATGGTGATGCAAACTGGCAGATGATAATTAACCAATTGCTACATGAAGTGGAGACATTAGCTAGATGTATCCTTGGGCCTGTTGTATGAAAGTGCCATTAACTAACGGCATCATTAGCCTTACGGTAATACATCCATTGACTTTTAACGCTAACTTAATGTTGCATTAGTAAATGGAGCATTAGCATGTCATACAAACAGGCATTTGCTGAATCAATCTTGAACGTTTCCATGTAATAAAAACAAACTAAAATGTATGAATCATATGTTTATCAAGGCAATGATACAGTAGATAAGACTTATATGAAGGCATTGCATAGCTTCAAGGAGAAATTGCAGTTGCTCCAGGCAAAAGATTACAAAAATAGCACTAATTATGTAATTGCATTTAGCCACCAGTGAAGCGTAACAATAATATGGGTGTAGATACCAGTGCACATTTATGGAGGGCTGGGGAACTATTGGAACATAATATACTGAACACAACATACAAGTCTACATTTTAATTTTAGACATAACAATACACGTGATGGGTTGTTTTAATATCCTGCCATTGAAAGCTTGATTGGTGGCTGGAAGATAATAACGTCTAATACACAATGACTATCTTTGGCAACTCGTTCAACATTAGTTATATTTCTTCAGCATGCATAGGCTTGTTTGTTCATTCATTCATTCTCATCTATAAAAAAGTATGGCAATCAGCATTTCAGTACTTATATAACTACACATTTTGAGAATAATAGTTGAATCTTGAGATCACCGAGACAAGGCATAAGGAACACTGCTTTGATTTTAGAATACCAGACCAAATTATCCCAACGGTTGGTTGGTTGGTTGATTTGGGGTTTAAAGTCACTTTCTAGAATCTTTCACTAATTAATCCCAACGGATCAACAAATAATGCAACAGAAGTTTGAAAAAGAAAGGACACAGCGCAAAACAGGACAAACAGGAAACACAACTTTGAAGTGTGTCTGAACATTGTGAATGTAATGTTCATGATGGAGTTAGGATCGCACCAAGTCATTTCATCAGATATTACCAGATAATGTGCCGACATGGTTGTAGCTCGTTCATTACCTCTTCCCTGGCACTCGTAACTTTGCAGAAATAGTACCATACTCCCAACAATACTATTTAGACATTTAAAAATAATTTCAAATGTATTTGAAAGAAGTTAGACTTAAAGGCATGCTCACAGATAGATGTATTGTTAAACGTTGAAGGACATATCCTACATAAAATCAATAGAATATGCTACCATAGTTATAATGGGACTTCTTAGATTCCTTAGATCCGAGTTCTTGTGGAGAGTCAAGATTGAAATATTTTACATTGGCTGTTGAAAATGTATGAAATGTATAAAAGATGTGCATTTTGAATAAATTTTACATTCAAAATTAACTAAATTGAAAATCTGGACCTTCATAACGATAAGTACGGTAGTCATAAACAGATCAAAGCATAGAAATATAAATTCATAGAAGACTCGCAGCAGGCAATGGCATCATGTAAAGAGCTGTAATCATGAACATACCAAATATACATACATAGGAAGCAAATAAGTTTAACATCTGACATCCATAAAAAAATAACCTGAGACCTAATAGCCATTTACAATGTTGAATTATTGGACCAATTCAAGGAGTGTCTGTTTGATTGTCTGTCTGTGAATACCAGTAATTGTCTGTCTGTGAATACCAGTAATTGTCTGATATGGCAAGTTGATAAAATATATCCACATATATTCAAAAGGTGAACAAATACAAACAGAATTTCACAAACAGCAGTAGTAACTGACAATGGACACTTTAGAAAATAGAACAATGGTGTACAAAATGAAATCACATAGTTCCACATCGACCACCTCACAAACACTGAATCAAAATGGACGTGGTGAATTCAAACACGTTGGGCTGTGTTCAGAGATATGTGAACTGAAAGCACAATGTAGAACCGTAACATTTGAACATTAGGACATGGTATAATGACATTGTGACCGTATGGCCACGTGGTAGAATTGGGTCGCGAGTGCTGGATGTAACGGAGACAGAAATGTTGGACTAGGACGAGACATCGGGATGTCAGGAACACATTACAAGACTCGTTCCAGATAATCTCAGACTGGACGTAGTGCTGAAGGTTGCTGTGACAACGCCGTCATGCCGACTGAAACAAGTCCGGCCAACAACAAGCACTTACCATGTATAGTACCAAGAAAGTCAGGGAAAAACACGAGATCTTAAAAAGGCATTTGATTTTTAAACACATAGCACTTTTGTAGCAAGTTTTGTGAAGTAAATACCATGGCCCGAAGTGGACTGTCGGTGCAATTACTGTAAGTGGGATTTTAACAATTACATTTTTGGTACTAAATTGGTTTCCAAAAGGTACAAAAACACCCCGAGGAGTGAGTGAATATGGAGTTTAACGTCGCTGCGGGGATGATTAATAGATAAATAGAACACATAGAAAGTTGCAAATGTACCACTACCATATTGAAGGTAACATTCAATGACCATGAGATTAGATGGATGTGGCGTGAAATTTGTCTGTAGTCTACACATACCAAAATAAAAACAAGCAAGTACTAAGCACAAGAGTGGCGCATATTCTAGAAAACAATCAGCAATGGCGGCTAAAAATGCTACTATAACATTTATCATGTTTTATCACTAAAATCTCCACCAAGCTGATACACTATGAACACTAGACATGGAATAGTACAATTCATTGTGTATATCAATTACCAATAAAGACGCAACTGAAAAATGTATAGCCTTTGAAGAATAATATTTGTAACGTAGAAATGCTGTACTTACGGAGGTGTTTACACATTTAGCAACTTATAGGTCAATAAACCAAGCCTTGCTAATTTACATAAGAGTGAAGGTATAAAACTGTACATATTAATACACAACATGACATGGCAGCTGTATTCAGGCACCCCATTCTTTCTTTATTTCCATTCCAAACTCCCACTTCAAGATTTCATTCTTATCGTCGTCGGTGAAGCTGTTGACAATTTTGTAGGAGCCGCGAGCGAGCATTCCCGACGGAACTTCCTCCTCGGGGGATGTGTACACGTGTAGCGACTCCTTCGGTGCGTAGCTCCCCACCATCATCTTCTTACTATCCACTGCACAACACAACAACAAAATATATACCAATGAAATTATGTGAAACCTCAATCATTGACTACTGAATAGCCATTTGTACAATAGATTCTAGCCAACAAATACTGTAAGCTGAAATCAAATTAAAAACAAAGTTACCAGTGGTTATAATTGAATTATCTGTGTTCAATTGTCAGATATATTAATAATGAATCGTTACAATTTATTTTTTAGGTTGTTTTTGTTAAGTTTTCAATTCTTTCACTATTATCACAGCTTTTCAGTATAGGGCAGGAGAAAACCTGCAACACATGTAAACCTGCAACACATGTAAACCTGCAACACATGTAAACCTGAAACACATGTAAACCTGCAAGCACCAGCAGGTACCAACAGTGAGTGTCACTGTGAATATGGAGTTTAACGTCGCTGCAGGAATCTTTCACCCATTTGCGACGAGGTACCAACAGACCAACGATGATAACTGTATTGCCACAGTACATCCTATCAACAGATCACATCAGAAAGATAATTTCAAAGATATTGATGGCGGTACAGGATTTGAACATTGGACCTTTGTCTAGCATTGTGTTTACCTGTCAGGCCTTTCCTCTTGATGATTTGCTTATACAGAAGACCTGAGACGATATCTTTTTGTACTGCGAAATGAATCTTCAAGCAGTACTTGGTACCTTCCTTCACATGAAATGTTTTCTTTTCTATGTCATTCGGATCTGAAATATAAAACAGATACAATGACGATTCTGGGAGATGGAAACATTGGCGAGACCTCTTATTCTCTTTAACCCTCTCCCTGTTGGATTAGGCAAAAGCACCGTCTTCAGCAGAGAGAGTTAAGGAACTGGTACGATGGAATGTCAACATTTATCTAATGTAATTAGATTTACAGCAAATTCAAAGTAAACAAAGTGACTTACTCGAGAGATCCATATCAATTTCTGGCCGACCTTCAGAACAGAATGATAACTTCCGGACTACAACGTTGTTAGGGTTGTCTGGGACTGCAACAACAGAGAAACGCAATAAACATCTAAGATAAGATAAGACATTACGAACATGGGGAATTTGCAGTACTGAGTAGTATGGTATATTGTTAGGGCAAGTGATTCATTATGAAGTCTAACATTGCTGCAGGAATATCACAATTGCAATGATATACCAGTCACACATACCGGTTAAAAAACCCACCTAAATTTGAACACATTTTGTAGCTTTGAAAATATTCAGTAAAGTTTAGGTGTAAAATTTGGCCAACAATATTAAAGTTGACCTTCCTGCAGACATTATTACGAGCATGGGGAATTTGCAATATTGAGTAGTATGGTATACTGTTAGGGCAAGTGATTGGTTATGAAGTATAACATCAGGGATAGAAATTAACACTAGCCCGTTAGCCCGGGTTATATAGGTAATATAGCCCAGGTTATATACTAGTAGGTAAGTTTCTATCGCTGTAACATTGCTGCGGGAATATCCCAATTGCAATGATATACCAGTCACACATACCGGTTAAAAAACACACTTAAATTTTAACACATTTTGTTGCTTTGAAAATATTCAGTAAAGTTGAGGTGTAAAATTTGGCCAACAATATTAAAGACATTATTAAGTTGACCTTCCTGCAGAGCTGTGATGACATAGTGAAGAACACTAGTTTATTGTAATTGTGAAAATTAAGTAATTTTTCCTCCTATGACGACCTGACAGGCTGACATTATATAGCGGAGAAGACCACCTAACATCTGCACACTTCTATTGTAAAATGATACCTACACATGCGCTTGATATCACCGCCAGCACCGCCAAGCAAAGTCTGCTTGTACTTTTCTAAACTCTCGTCATCTTTGTCCAGACTTATAATCTCCTCCAGTGACTTGACAGCAGGGGCTTTGTAGTTAGGGTTGTCGATGTCGTCGTCAACAACCTCTTCATGGTGTGCCTCCGTCTGTTCTGCCATTGTTACCTGAAGACAATAAAACTAAACATAGTTAATACAAGTTGACGGAGGTTTACTAGAACATGTTGAATAAGCAGCATGATTGTTAACATTAATGTATAGTATAAACTTATAAAGCTAATCATAAACGCATAAATATTCAAAAAAAAAAAAAAAGATTTAAAAAACCTTTCTATTGGAGTTGCAAATAATGAAGTCTCAGTGGAAATAAATTTAAAACTGAGTGATACCACATGTAACCCTATAGTATAAGTGTTTCATCATCTCAAATACACGACACACATTTGCCTGTAATAAACTTTTCATTAACAAGTTTAATCTGTTAAAAAGTCAAATGTACCCATATTATTGTGGTTATTGTGACTGATAGTATAGTGATAAGAATTATTAATACTAAAGCGTGCTCCGACAGCAGCGGCAACTCTTCAAGTTCAAACTCATTTACTTTATACACGCTACAGTACCAGATAATGGACATTTCATGTTTGGTGCTTTCATACAAGATTATATTTTACTATTTCTGTGACCTAGTAATACTAATACTAATTAATTAAAAATACTAAAGTACTAGTTGGCTTCCCTATCCTACCTAACATCATCGGCAATGGGTGAAATATTCACACAACGACGTTAAACTCCATAATCGCTCGCCTACCTAGTAGTAGTATAGTAGACCTCGCATATAATGGACTGAATCTGAAGTGCCGGTCCCAATGAGTACGTTATATGTGAGTTTCACGTTTATGCAAGGCCGTTGTATGCGAGGTCTACTGTAGTTCATTTGCAATACATTAGCTTCCACATTTGAATACCAATGTGAGTGAATATGGAGTTTAACGTCGCATCAGGAATCTTTCACCCATTTGCAACATTTGAATACCAAAGCAGGTCACTGCTAGAGTATGTGAACAGTATACTATGTCAAATTTGTGCATCGTCAGAATAGATTACATTACACATGTTGCAGGTCCATTTACAATTTGGGTTTCAATGTCGGTCCATCTGATACACCCAGCATGCTAACAGTAACACTATGGTTATGTTACATCTGTTTTATAAAGAAGCTTTCCGATTGTATCCTCCGATACTTAGTTTTCGGTCAACACGTGTTTTCGGACAGGGCCATTTTGTTCATGATTTCTTGCGATATAAATAGAGATCTGGCCCTGAGATTACGAAACTTTCCTGAGTACGAATCCGTACTCGACTCAGGATTTTGTTCATAAAACGTCATGTGACGTCATAGCCTGAGCACAGATTCGTACTCAGGAAAGTTTCGTAATCTCGGGGCCTGACGTCATCAAGGGACCCAAGTTGACAAGTTAGCTTATTATATTTAGTCCTACAAAAAGTCTTTGTATAAAACCCTCTTGGCCCTGATTATGGCCGGGTTGTGAAAATACTTCGTTTACTCACATCTCCGGCCATAATCCTGCTATATATCCTATGGGAGGGATGTGCGACGCAGATTTCGGCGGCAGCAAATTCGACAGTCAATCCCAAATTTTTCGCAGAACACTGAGTAACTAAATACAGAGGTACGTGAAAAATGACAACGCCATCGCCTCGACAAATGGATTATCTATCTACGGAGATGCATTTTGATGTACTGACATGTGGTTTTCTGCGAAAAATTTGGGATTGACTGTCGAATTTGCTGCCGCCGAAATCTGCGTCACACATCTCTCCCATAGGCTATATAGCAGGATTATGGCCGGAGATGTGAGTAACGAAGTATTTTCACAACCCGGACATAATCAGGGCCAAAAAACTCCCATGAGTAAGTATGACACTTAAATGTTGTAATCTTATGTAATTTTACCTTGTGCCAATTTGTGACATTTAGTGTAAATTCACTATCATTAAAAAGTCACCTAAGGCACATACAAAATGTTACTGAGTATCATCTCTCTAACCATAGTCTATTAAAAAGTCTCTTATGATCAACTAAGGCTAGTAGAGGAATCTCGAGCTAGACTTACTCATAACACATGTCTAAATGTATGCTAAACAATACAAACCATTATTTATTGCACTAGTTAGTATGCGAATTTATAGACAAAATGTTAGTCAATAATAGTTTCTTAGTTGACTTGACATGATCAAGTCAGAGAAGTAGATATAAAACATACCGTCATTAAAAGATAGACTACATGGAAAAAAGTGTTCCCCCAAGCCAAGGCCAAGTAAGTTGGAACACAGCCACGATCCCGGCCCCCGGTCAACGCCTAACTTGGCAAAAGGTGGTGCATTTTTATTATTGATTGAAGTGGCCGAACAATCATTGATACACCGATTGGTACATAGACTGTGACAACAGTACATGTGGACAATAATAAACTATACCAAAATACACACCTATACGGGCCGCAAGAAAATGCCAGACTTCTAAAACAATGCTTTCGAATGGCGGATAGAATCACTTCCGGAATGGGCGGATGGATACAAAGTTCATAGGTCATATTTATAGTCCTAAACATTTCTATCTGTATTTTGCTGAAATGTTTACACACATTTATCATTTAGCACTACAAACTGCATTTTCCATTAGTTTATATTAATATTCCAATGCATTTCAGTCAGGTATATGGATGAATCTTCCTGAACTTGTTAGTTGCACCCAAGTGACCTTTTCCCCGCGCAACTTTGAGGAAGCACATGTTGATCAACAGAAGCAGGCTGGTGACAACACTTCAACCAGAGAGGCAGTCGAATAAAATAGATTTAGTGGATGTGTGTTTAGAAAATACGCAGTCCTGCAAAGTAAATATCTGATCATGTCACAATACTTCGAACCTAGCAAAATAATGATGAGTCATTCACACTGTAGACATGTGTAATGAATAGAGACTGCAGTCAGCAGGTAGATTATAAAGACTAATTATTCACTGGAGAGTACTCTACTCTGGCTTTGCCGCACCATAAATAGAGATTAATATACATGAGCTAGTGTGACATCATTTTACGATACAAGTTCCTTCAAAGTTTATCCAGCAGCGACGTTAAACTCCATATTCACTCTCACTTCAAACTTCAAAGTATACTTTGAAGGAATGAGTCAATAAATCAATATTGCACACTAGACACCAGCGAGTGTATTCATTTCTTTATCCAACATTGACTAAATCGGAATATTTGGACACAAATTTGCAGAAGTAGTCTTATTTAAAGGCATAATATCACAGATGGTTAACCGAGATAGTGGTCTAGTATGGTTTTACCTGAAAATAAATGCATTTGTTTTGACTACATAAACAACCAGTTACTTATTCCACATTGTCAACATTTAATTTTTTATTAATATTTATTAATTAGCAACGACTCTCATAAATGGCGCCAGTGGTCGTGACAGATTACTTTAAGCGTGTTCACTGAGTAGAGTTATCTCCCTTAGTTAGAAAACAAGAGGAAATGTGAGATTGGCCGTATTTTATACTGGTTACACCAGGAAGTGTAAACTGCAATGGAATTTGACCTATGCTACAGCGGTAAAAATATATTTGGAGGTACAATAGTGATGATGTGTATTAAAGGCATAATATCACAGCTGATAGACCTGAATAATGGACAGACACATTTTGTTTATTGATGTACTTGAGGCGCATAGACATCAACAAAGGTATGCAGCAGATCCCAAAGTGCTGGGTTAATCACTACGTGTCGCATAAACACACCGGACAGAGCAAAATCCAGCTAGGAATGGATTCATCAACCATTATTTTATGTCTCCATGCATATTTGAGAAGGATAGGGTAAAGTGATAGGTAGTCGGACACCCTCTGCACTTGGCGTGCTTTTGTGAAGTCTGCAGCAAACTGGAAGCATTCAGAACGCACCCACTTGATAGCCAGAAACCTCGGATGTCTTCTGAAT
>JAUTBX010061545.1:0-12684 GCA_032361465.1 Lepetodrilus tevnianus | reverse complement strand
TCTCTCTCTCTCTCTCTCTCTCTCTCTCTCTCTCTCTCTCTCTCTCTCTCTCTCTCTCTCTCTCTCTCTCCCCTTTCTCTCTCTCTTTCTCTCTCTTTCTGTGTTTCTTTCTAGTGTATGATTTGTATTATAAACTTACAAACACTGACACATTAATAATATACATGTATTACAAGTGTATGCATGCACCTGTTTAACAGTAGCGTCCGTAATACAAGTCTTATTACTGTTATTGATACTCACACATTTCTGTAAATTAAATTTCATTGATTACTTCTGACACCAAGTTCAACAACGTACACGTGCACTGTGACCTAACAGATGGTCTCAGTGTGTGTACACGCATGATCAGAAATCAACAGATTCAACTACCTTCCCCCAGTATTTTTAACGCGGAATGTAAAATAATTGGCATTGAAAGGTTGAAAAGAAATCGGTGGGCATGTCCAACGGATCAACGAGGTGCGTATTCATATATCAATAGCGGTAAAATTAAGCAAAGATTATTTATTATATTTTCTAAATTCTCTCAGTATCATGACTAAACTTATAGTGTATAACATGCCACTGGGAACACGACGCCGACGTTGAAACTATATTATACATCGAACATGAATGGACCGTGCTCCATTCGACCCAGCGTTGTCTCAAGAGAAATATCAATTTAGCCACGTATATATAGCTGACCTGTGACCTCTCGTGACGATGGACTTTTACTTGTAAATACAAAAATATATATTTTAAAAACATATAACTTTAATTTTAAAAAGTATAACGATCAATACAATTAGAATGCTTGCATATCTTGTACTTATGCCAGCCAGCTCTAATTACATTGACACCGAAGTTCCTCAAAGCGGCACTAGATTTAAAACATCAATAATAAACCCGAGAACTAAAATCCATTACAACATGCCCCAGCCTTCTTATGCAACAAACATCAATACTCGCAGACGCCGTTGATGCATCTAGACACACACCTCCCCTCCCGGACGTACAATAAGTATACTTGATTCCTTCTCCGTGACCTTCATGCATGTCTGTGATTTATGAATCAGGAGATTTCCAAAATAAAAGAATCCCATCCACGCATAAATTCGGTAAATTCCATATGCATCCTGTAATTCCTGCATCGGATTTCTTATATTTACAAACACATTTGCAGTTTATCGTCTATTATCAAATGCAAGACGCGTTTGATTCCATTAAAGCCATGCCCGTGTGACGGAGACTTGTGTCCTAATAATAGCTAGGAAATGCAACAGGCAACTGCATGCAACAGGCATTGATGGAACAGAGATGTTCAGCTGGGCTGTGTTAACTTGGTGTCATCCCTACTCTCTATGTTATCGACTGCCGTTGTTTGCCACCAGCGTGCCGAGTCGCCGCTCCCAGACTTCATTCTATTGTCGAGGAAAACGTGTCAAACGCGGCATAGAAAGCCGGTGCTTTGCCTCCGCCTCGCCACCAGACTGTAGATAGCTGTGTAATTATCAGATGAAAAACTCGCTCCGAGTTTTGTCGTTCCTACTACAAGGCTGTGGCACTCTGTAAAGTTAGGTCTTCAATATAGAAAATCAATAAGATATAGTGTTATCCCCTGCTTTCATAGAATGTTCACCAGTGGGAACAAAATTACCAAGCATCCCTGTTACGTGAGGACGGGGTCTATCGACCTGGGTTTGGGGAACAAGAGATGGTAGTGATTGTGGATTGGGATTCGATCGGTTGATATCAGAGGGGGGATTTGCCAGTGGAAAGCAGTTTCGTGTGGTTCTCTCACACACGGCACAAGGAACAGTGGAACAGTGATTCCCCCGCTGCATAATAAGATCTTACCGCTCGCTCGTACATCTATTCCGACAGAGCTACAAGTGGTCGCTCGGCTCGACTCCACTGCCACCAAAATGGGCCAATTGGCTTTGGGCATGCGTATTCCGTCTAAAAGCTTTTCATCAAGATGGCGCGCGGATTCTGGCAGACGCGTTTAGTAAGCAGACGATATAGAAGAGCGGCTTGGATATACATTCAACATGTGTGGGGAAACGTAGAATAACCTCTGGGAAAAGTTTGTGGATCAACTTGTTGGAATTATGCTGTGTGTTAACTACGCTGATGTCGGATGGAAGTGAAAGGCTAAGACGCTGTGTTCTGTGAGGAGAAGCGAGTTTGGAGGAAGTGTGCTGAGACAGATTGGAGGAGAAAGGGGGACTCGCCCTGCGCCTTATCATCATAAGGCAGTACCCAATGTAGGTTTGGCACCTACCCAAGTTGAATGAGTGAATTTGGGCGAGGCGATTGCTCAATTAAAGATTGTTCATGTTTATTTCGAGAATTTGTGCTCTTGTTCTTCTTCTTGATACCGTCAATGAAATATGCCAGATCTTCTAGGCCATGGGGCGAACAGTCACACCGTATACCGGGGCGCGCCACGCCCTAGGGGGGCCCCGGGGGGAACCAGCGTTTGGCCGACTGTGATATTTTTCATCTTCGTTGTATTGGAGCTTATCGCGGGTTGCTGCGTCTTGGCGTCCTCATGCTCGTACTTGGATTACTACTTGGGTGATGGCTCGTCTCACACAGTCGCCTTCAAGTGCCTTAAACTCACTTCAGATCTAAGCAGCAAAATTTGTGACAAGCAGGTGAGGGCAAGGACAAGGATGATACGAAGGACGAACATTCGGTTACATTTCTGTTCCTCCTACCCTATATACTCTCTTGTAAGTGCTTCCGACACGGAGAATCCATGTAAAATAGACGGCTCTATGCAGGATTGTACGCGCTGTCTCGACCGTCTCTTGGAGACCGACCAGCAAGTCGAACAAAGTATATCAGGATTTGAAGACCTTATAGATAGAATGGATTGTAACGATGATTTTTCCGTTAAATGGAAATGCCACCATTGTCAGGTATGGAGAAATCATTTATACATCTCGTCTCAAACACACGACAATGCGCTGCTACCAGCCCTGTCCACATAATACTGCATACATTATATACACACACGCGCGCGCGACACCTGTTGAAGCATTACCATGTTTCGTGTTGTATAGTGTTAACGCCTTTCCTCTGTTATATATTTCTTTTTCTGTGACAGTCTTGCAAATTAGGTGTCGCTGGATGCAGCCGGGGGTGGTGTGTGGAGTTCACGACAGACCCAGAACGATTGGTTCTTCTTGCTTGACCTTCACTAGTAGAGTTAAAGGTCACACAAATCACTATAACACAAACCCAGCTCACGTGGGTAGCGCATTTCTGATCGTAAATGTGTATGATATCTTTCCAATGTCTGCTTTATTTAACATGTTTCTCTTCCATCATACAGCGCCTCCCATGTTTATGCATATGGGGTTAATATTTCGATGCAAGGAGCCTTCATGATCGTGGAATGGTAATTTCCTGCTTAATCAGTACAAGGCTATTGACAATATTCAAATGCCTTCTGCAGCTGTATTCCAAGCCTCATAATGTGTGCATACGTCCAAAACAGCAATATCTGTTTTAGTTAGGGTCCTAATGATCTTGGTTACGGTTCTAATGGTGTTATTCTGGCCCTCCTACTCCGAGTTATTGTGTGAAGGCACGTTTAAGATATTTGCTTATTCTCGGATGGGCAATATTGTGCCGTCTCCCCCCTGCCGCTAAGACCGCAATATCGCTTGGACCGGAGGTGTTATGTCCATCAGGCGCTCGGCAGATCCACTACTGGCTGGGAAAATTGACCAGTTTGGACAGTGGTCATAGCAGATAACAAATTTATCATAGAGTTGACCGAGGACTGGAATATATTTGTCGAGCAGAGCGGCCAGGCACGTCGCGTGGCTATGGAGTTAACACCGGATGGTCTGAACATATGTAATGGGAAGGGACAGACTCACACAGCGCTGGTATTACAATATCTCAGGCAATTACTGCAGTGATATGGAAATCACTAGCCACCGCTGACAAGCACACCATCACAAACGCCGAATAAATGTGCACGGGCACTGGTCAAGCAAGCATCGAAATCGATGTGAACGTACTTTAAACATATTCGTGAATTCCAATAAAACGCCATCATAGTTTAGCAGAAAACGTATGCAGATATAAATCCTAGAAAAAAATTAGTGTCAATTTCGGATGAATTTCTTGACAAATAATAATGTTATACGAACGCAGCGAACTTACGTAACTTATTGATTTAACATTATGCGATACCCAGGCTAATGAAGTGATTCATGGTACAACTCGCGACCAGAGTCTAGTTAAGCCAACGTTCCATAGGTCACTATCCTTTTATTGGTGTGTCATAAAGACCCAGGGGACTAGAAGATCAAGGAACGTATAAATTAACATGTGCTCAAATAATGTGTTCCGTTAGATTTACTTGTCAGGACTTTTAACATTCGACCATGCATGGGATTAGTCACGGTTTTAAACAGCATCCTCAGTATTAAGATGTAATGTTCAGGGTATAGTTTCTCGAAGCTCTCATATTCACTATGAGACCATAGAGCTCTCGTAAGTGTACGATCCACATGTATTAGAGATGGCTACGAGAGTCCATGTGGTCTCGTAGAAGATGAAACCTTCGAGAAACAATACCTAGGGTATCTACTATGAGATTACGACGCTCTCGTAAGTGTACGATCCACATGTTTTAGAGATATAGCTACGAGAGTCCTTATGGTCTCGTAGAAGATGAGAGCTTCGAGAAACAATACTTAGAATAATATATTTCATGTTATTGAGTGTAAAATATAACTTCTATTATAGAAGAAACTGGTTTTATATTAGTCATATGCTCACTGAATATACATGCTTAAAAATCATGAAATATTAGATAATTATGTCATAGCTACTTTGCAACATTCATGTTCTTGTACATCAAGTAATAGCACAGTACTTATAATTGGATGTTTCCAAGATTACAGCAGTGTTTCTTTATTCGTCAGGTTTTCCCCATATTCCCATTTAAAAAATATATCTCTGGTACCGAACAAATATATACTAGCTTATGAACTACTGATATAAAATATTTGTATTTCTATTTATGTTAACGCTATTTCCAGGTATATTTATTCAAACTGACCCTTGGTCTTTAAACAATTTCCTCTACCAACAGTTGTTTCTCAATGTTGTCATCTAATACAGTTGTAACCCTCGCCAGAATACAGTCATGTTCAAGGACAGCAATATCGTGATACCTTTGCGAACACGTGCATCGCTGATGATTAATTGCTTTAAATCGATGCAATGTTTAATTACGTTGTTTGACCGTATGCTAAAATTAAATGCATTTACTGAAAATAAACATGTTATGAAATTCACATTCGTACATGGTGGCAGTTGCACTCGCGGAATAATGTAACCCTTAACCCTCAACCTGCTACCTGAGCCTTTGCGGCCCTCTGTCCCATTCAAACTCTACGTATGTAAAGTAAGACAGTGGTGCGAGGGTTAATTAAAGTAATTATTGTTTGGTCCATTCAGATATATAAACTTTTGATATATGTTTTATTTTTCACATGTTATTCAAGATTCTGTTGGAATCATCACATATAGTGGTTGATTTTATTTCCTAGGGTATGTTATCCATCCATCCAAATATAAACATTTACTAAAATGTTGCAAAAGATAGACTTTCCTAAGGCATAGCAATTTTGGATTTTTCTGATAAGAAAAATTCAAAATTGCTATGCCTTATATTCATCGTTGGTTTCCATTGGTTCTGGTATACACCTGTATTAGTATGTTGCTTCAATTACTGTTTCACAGTCTTCATAATTATTCATTTGAATTGTGAAATATTTGTAGGAAAATATGACTAGAGTTTGCTCTATGGCAGTATGATGTAGTATCCAGTATTATGTAGTGTTTAGTATGATGTATACATGTAGTGTCCAAAATGTTCGTATTGTTGAGAGAGTCACATCAGTCGTTAGTTTGAACACATACATACTAATTTGACATACCGTATAACCAACAGTTACCATGTTGTTTATTTATGATATGGTACTTTGTACTTCGTGCTCCATGCATATATCATCTATTAACGTCCATGCCACGTAAGGGCTGCTTTTGCATTCGGTGTCATTGACCAGAATGTCAAACGTTTCTGTTCGGCCTACATGCTGTCGTTAATTTGCCTCTTTGACATATACCATTTCAGTCAGCATTGAATGCAGCACACAGGGCACATCTAGGCGAGGATTACTGGTCATGTCAGTGAGAGTCAGCTTCCAGCGTAGAGTCGTGCACGTCTAGGGGGAGTGGGTGGACATCGTGGGATCCTGTGTCCGAGTCTTCACGATATTGTAATGTGAAGGGTGACTGTCAGATAGAGTAAGAACGCGGGGAGACAGAAGACAGGGATAGAGGTTGGAGAGGTAGAGACTGGAGGGGGTGGAGAGAGAGAGAGAGAGAGAGAGAGAGAGAGAGAGAGAATGAGGGATATATAGAGGGGAGAGAGAGAGGGAGGGGAGAGGTAGAGACTGGAGGGGTGGATATAATGTGTGAGAGAGACAGAGAGAGAGAAAGACAGAATGAGGGATATATAGAGGCAGAGGGGGGAGAGAGAGGGAGGGGAGAGATAGAATGAGAGATTTATGGATAGAGGCAAAGGGAGAGGGAGAGAGAAACGAGAAAGACTCAGAGAGAGGATTTGTCAGAGAGAGAGGCAAAAAGAAACAATGATATATACTAGTATACTTAGAGGCAGAGAGAGAGAGAGAGAGGGAGAGAGAGAGAGAGAGAGAGAGAGAGAGAGAGAGAGAGAGAGAGAGAGAGAGAGAGAGAGGAGGGGGTGGTAGGAAGGCGACACAGAGAGACTCGCAGAAATAGACAAATAAAATAGGGAATGTAGAGAATAATTGCAAAAAGTATGACAGAGAGAAAAGGGAAATGGATACAAATAGAGATACTTGATAGATATGCGGAGAGACAGATATTGATACATAATTAATATCATAATATCCTCATCATACAATATACCATTTACGCCATCCACTGATGTGTGCACAATATCCATCTGATCGTGTTCGCTGATTAATAAAAAAAATACTGAAGTCTAAAGTGCTGGTGGTGATAAAATGTTACCGTAGAATCAAAGTCAGGTTTTAAAGCTACACGATACATAAAAAACCGGGTCAGTGAATGCACTTTGGAAATGCGTCTATTGGAATTGAGAAGTAAGTGAACTGATATTGACTCGAGTATACCTCCAGGATCACCCACCAGTCTATAACACAATGACTATCTCTCTCCGCAGTTAAAGTTTCGAGAGCCGGAACCTAATTCTTTTTGATGATGCATACTGCTTCCGTTACCGGCTCGTCTTTATCAGCGCACGTTTCCATGGTTATGAAGCATTGATAAGGCATCGCCGTCGCCCATAATCATTGAGAGCAGCGGTTCGATCGTGTGCCGAATTTTTACGAATGGAACTCAAAGCCAAGATAAGTGTGTTTAGTGTGAGCTCGGTGCATTAAAGGCACACATATATCCGTCTTCTGTCGGAGCGTCATTTCCCGAAATCTTCACTACATATACAGCATTCTTCCATTGAACCGGGAACAGAGCTTTGACCTCGCCAACTTCTCACCTTGGTCTGTTCTTCATTATCCACGGTATGCAAGGTCGCCAGCTACTTCATATCCTGTCCATATTCACCGGCTAACATAGTATGTTTGTTCACCTACATCCAATCTCAGAATGCATTAAACCTAGGGTCGTTATTGACAACGGTTCTATTGGGGGTTGATGTTTTTAGAAATACTATAGATGTATTTATAATGGTCTGCTTCAAATCTTTATTGAAAACGGGAACCTTGGGTAGGTGTTTAAAAAAAGAAGAACCGCTTCATCATAATTAATATATATTATAATATATATGTTCAAAGATCTGCTTTAAAGCTTTGATTTAAAAGTAAATCAACTTGTATGTGGATGAAAGCATGTTGCCTCAGTTGTTATTCCGAATTAAAGTTAATCCAGTTCTGTTAATCCAGTTCACAGTAATCAAGAATATTAAAATAACAAAATAGAGGAGAAGAGTTACATTGTCAGAAGCGAAGGAAGGTTAAGACATGATCTAAGTTTCCATTGCATTCCATTATATCACTCAGTCATGCCTATCGCGTTGCTTTGGTCACAAGGTTTTCCAAACAAACCAATACTTCAATAGTCCATTGCACGAAGATTTATTGACAAGAATTATTCCAACTATACTGCATATGAAAATCAATCATCTGATGTAGAATGTTGCAGAATGAGTATCTTGGAATGGCAGTTGTTCATTGACAATCAGTCTAAATTATGCTCGCCATTTTTCGGAAACAATTTATAGTCCGAAAATACTGGCTGTTTGTGCGTTTTTAGACTTTCAGACATATGACATGGAACTAACTCATAGATACTGGGCGTGGTCATCCCGGGGGTGGTACTGTGGACGGAGGGAGAGAGATTGCAGGAGAGAGAGATGGGGAGAAAGAGGGGGAGGGGGAGAGAGAGAACAAGAAAGGGAGAGAGAGGGGAGGGGGAGGGCAAATAGGAGAGAGGAGCTCTAGAGATTGAGGAAGAGCGAGGAGTCAGAAAGAGAGGGAGGGGAGAGAGATGGAGAATGAGAGCGATAGAGAGAGAGAGAGAGATAGATAGATAGAGAGAGAGAGAGCTAGAGAGAGAAAGAGATAGAGAGAGGGCGATAGAGAGAGAAAGAGATAGAGAGAGAGAGAAAGAGAGAGAGATGGAGAGAAAGAGAGGGAGAGAGAGATAGAGAGAGATAGAGAGAGATAGAGAGAGAAAGAAAAAGAGAGAGCTAGAGAGAGAGCGAGAGAGCGAGAGAGCGAGAGAGCGAGAGAGCGAGAGAGCGATAGAGAGAGATAGAGAGAGAGAGAGAGAGAGAGAGAGAGAGAGAGAGAGAGAGAGAGAGAGAGAGAGAGAGTTGACAGACCCAGACAGACAAACAGAAAGCTAGAACGGATGTGGATGGGTGAAGGTAACACGATGCCATTGATGAGTCTTTGCCCCGTCTTAAGTTGCAATGTCGGGATGGACCAGTTGTCTGCTGTATAACCCTTTCACCCTGGAATGTTGAGATACGGTAATACGGACCAAGAGATAACGTTACCAGGTGCTGCTCTTCCATAACGTTTCCATGTGCAACTTGCGCGCCAGACAGACAGACAATGTTACTGGGATATGCTGTCTTCCCAGGATTTGAAGTATTTTATTTTACGACCAGGAATCGCAAAATAATAAAGCTTGCTGAAGTAAAAAAGAATGGCACAAGAAAAAGAAAAAAACAAAAAAAAACGATTGTTTCAGCAAAGTTTAATGGTGTTGATAAAGATGGGAAACGGCAATTCCATTGTGGCTTTTTTTGGTATGTCAATGCAGATAGATCTATTTGGAATGGTTCATGTACTATGGAAGAAGACTACGTAGCATTGGATTTGTCGACTTAAGCTTGTTCTAGAAGCAACTAGTATCGTAAAAGTAGAACCTATAGATGCATCTCGGAATCTGGTATAGCCAGTACAATAAGTCCTTTCTGATAACAGGGTTGGTATCAGAAGCAGGTGCACCAAAGAAGCTATCATAAATACGAGTTCTGACCATCGTGATGGTCTACGATATGCATGACATAGCTAATGCTGAAACCAGGGACTGCACAAAGCCTCCACTAGGAAAATAGCCATCATAGTTGTTACTCACGCCTTGGTAATCTAATTAAGCATGCACGTCTTGCTCCCCACGTGACCTGCTGGGAATCAAGAGTCTGTAGACAGAGGTTATGTCATCAATTTCAAGCCGGGGCTGCTGTGCTAAGGCAGACCGCTGTGTAATCACGGAAGTCTCCTTCTCACGTGCACCGTGTATTCGCACGCGGCTGTCCATCAGAAAACCTCGGAAGCAGCTGACGGAGATATCCGAGTAGATTAGGATATGTTGACAAAACCCTCCTTATGTGCAAACAGAAGGAATTCCTGTAAATTGGGGCCTTTCCTCTCATCTATTTATGATATATTGGCAATGTATTTCTGTTCAAGTTCTCGTTAGTGTGGATGTAAGGTTGGAATCCAATGACAACTATGGTTTGAGATTCCTAGTGCGTTCCACGCTCACCATAAAATACGTTTTATATCATGGGCATGGTAAGGGGAAAGCTAGAAGAATATCGGCCAAAGACTCTGGAACCTGATGCGGGAGAGAGAGAAAAAAAACAGCTGTTGGATTTTATGTTTCAATGAGACTAATAACATTTGACCAATGAAGAAGCATTGGCCATAAAATAAACAATACGTAAAATACCATCTGCAACACATGGTATCGTTTCTCGAAGCTCTCACATCTACTACGAGACCATAAAGACTCTGGTAGCGATCTCTAATACACGGGGATCGTGCACTTACGAGAACGCTATCAGCTTCGAGAAACGATACCCATGAACAAATTCATGTATACAAATTCAAGTAGAACATAGTGATATTTCAGACGATGTTAAAATACAAATGTATGTGTTCTTTTTGTCTGCGATTTATTAATATATAGCATCTGAATATGGAAGTGTGTTAACTCGTGTGTTCTAAGACATGCAGTCATAATATCTCTTTTGATATCAAAATTTTAATTTCTTATTATATTCAATTCTAATTTTGTTACTACTTGAACGGACATTGGACCACTTTCTTGACCGATTCCCATCCTCTCCAGTCTATCAGTTTTATGATTACGAATTTCTCAACTGGCTCTAAAAAGTTCTCATACGGGCAATTTCAATGCCAACAATCGCGATCAATTATTAACAATATGCGCTTTAAAAGCGTTTCGGATCTTTCACGTTAGTATTACAGTCAAGGATTAGCACTAGGAAAGCCAAATGTGCATCGCGGACATCAAAGAAACTGCAATGTGTACGACCACGAAGTGATGACATTTCACAGTTCCAAGTGTGGCGTTAGGTAGTTATCGCACGTTTGCCCACAGGCGATTTCATGCAATGTGATTTACTGCGTACCTGCGAGAGTAGCTCTTCCCGACGGAGGGGGATGGCACGTGGAGGCTTAAATCGCCATCTTACGTGTTTACCAATGTGAATATCAATGGTGGTTCTTTACATACGGTGAAGATATTATCATGTACCGGAGTGCGAATGATCATGCTTCAGGTGAACTGTGTTTTATTTTTATGTTGATAGGTGTCCTTTCACGAGGCTCTCTTGTCCGCTAAGAGACCATAGTGCTCTTTTTCTTATCCACTAAGAGACCATACCGCTCTCTTTGCCGAGAGCTAATACACTGAAAAAATAGCGCTATGATTTCTTATTGGATAAGAGAGCTTTGTAGAAGGATACCCTAGTGGATAGTTTTGAAGCATCGTTTGAGACGTATACTGGTATAGGTGTCATTTGACGGATGTTAAGTATACCATGGCCTTTGTTTCAGAGGATGGTATTGAATAAGAGAATTCGTTACATATATTTTAATATTATATTACTATTGGATTACAGCTTTCACTTCAGTGAAACAGCATTTAATTCTGAAGGTATTAAATCCTTTTAAAAGAAAGAAAAAGGAGCTTTATAAGTTTTAACCAAAGAGCAAGTATATATAGTTCTGTCTTCGTCTAGTTTACAACAACGCCACATTTCTCTGTAGGACTATAAATTGTTTCCGAAAAAATGGCGAATATAATGTAAAAACATGTACAGATCTCAGTCTGCAATCATGTTGCGCATATTTCACGGTTGACACCATTTAACCCCCCAATCCACAATGATTTATTTGGGTTTAGGGCAACTGGGTTAACCAAGTTACACTCTACACTGTATGTGTGTACATTGCATCTGGTGAAATAGATAGGGCATTACCCTCGGTCAATTTGACGTTAATATCGCTAGGAACTAAGTGTTAACGGTTATCTGACATTGAACAGGCTAGTGTAGTACAAGTAGGAAGCAACTATAATAACAGATTTCCATTATCTGAGATAATAAAGGTTACACTGTCTCTTCACATTCGTGAAATATTTCTTCAAATATTGGAACGATTCATGATCGAGCATATCAACACTCGGCCACTGACATTAACTTGCTTTGCTTGGTAGAACATATTTTGAACCATGCAGACCAAACCAAAACCATTTGCATTTACCATCAAAGATTTGTAAATGGCATATATTTTCAGGAATTATTTAGATACGTAGGTTGTCTGTAGAACAATTCAGTTTCAAAGACACCCCCCTTGTTTTCATATTTGGTTTCCTGCCGAAGTCCAGAACCGTAATATCGATCTGTTCTGGACATTGCAGCGGTCACCTTCAACGTCCACAGTCACTTCTCTCAAACGATGTAGGTCATCTTTGTCAATATTTCACTCTTGTCTTCGCCTTCTTGGCTTCTGCATTCGACGCGTGTGCGTGTGTGCGTGTGTGCGTGCGTGCGTGCGTGTGTGTGTGTATGTGAATGTGATATTTTCACAGACTTTACAGTTTTGTCTGCTCGTTACGAAAACTACTTTATTTAACCTTCCATCTGAGCAGTTTTCTCCAGTGTGTGTGTATGTGTGTGTGTGTATATATATGACATGAGTATTATCTCTGTACTGACAGAATGCATGAAATTAGTTTCTTTTACGAACCCGACAATTGAATTATGAATTGAAACACTGGCGCGAGGTGACCCGATGCCTGGCGCGAGGTGACCCG
>JAUTBX010061434.1:0-12688 GCA_032361465.1 Lepetodrilus tevnianus | reverse complement strand
GGACCATAAGCACTCTCTTTGCCGATAGCTACATTGCTAAGAGAGTGCTATGGTCCCTTAGCCGCTAAGAGAGCTTCGAGAAACGATACCCTGGTGGGTAAGCTCATTTATCAGACAGTAATACTGGTGGGTGAGCTCATTTATCAGAAGGTAATGACCGCTGGGCAAACACGGAATCGCTGACCACTGGGTGGTCCAGTAGATTGAGTGTCAGTTTCAACCGACCTCTCTTGACCTCTCTCCGAGTTCTGACATAGCCAATCTATGTGATTATACACACTCATAAATTATCCTCTTCAGCACCCTAGTTAACCCTCTACACTATTACTTACTGCTAAAATAAAATATTTAAATAAAATCTTATAAAAGTATTGTAATGGTAAAACAAATACCGGCACTAACAACCCTTCCTCCCTCCACCAAAACCTCCACACCTAACTGGCAACTAACATGCATCAATATATTAAAGGATGGTGTACGCATTTAATCAGTTGGCAGGAAAGCCTGATCAGCTACATGTGGTTTTGGTAATATTTCCCTGACAACTAACAAGCAACTGGTCAGTCTAGCTACTCGGAGCATGAGACGCCTTCCAGTGATGTGGACCACCCAAGCTCAGTTGGGAGCAGATTGTTTACTTTATCTATAGTGAGATCGGGGCCAGCACTCTTCTCCCTCACCCCCCCCCCCCCCTTCCTTTCCCCCCTCATCATCATTGATGAGTGCGAATTCTAGATGGTTAGACACACAGAGAGACACTCACATAGATTCAAATCATAAAAAAAATTGGAACGGTAATTTACTCATCAAACAGAGCTATTCAGGGTCTGAATGCATTACTGGGTGGGTGTAATATGTATCCCATAATTCGCACTGAATATTTTTTATATAACATATTTTATAATAGCATTCTGTAATTCTTACATTTGTTTTTTAGTATCCTGAGACAAAATGCTTTTAAATCCCAAATCCTGCGTTACAATAATATAAAAAAGTGAAAACCTCCAATTCGCACATAAAAATGAATATTTAAAAAAATATTCATTGGTTAACATATCACTGATTCAATTGGGAATACACCATGTCTAATGTTACTATCAAACACAGTTTTCAGTACATTTCAAACACTCAACTTCTAAATATAAAAAATATCCAATTTATAGTTGTCAGAATTCTAAAAGTCAAAACTTTTCAAATTGAGTGATTACGTTGCTGTATATCTCTGTACTCGTCGCCTCGTGACAGTATTGTATTAGTATGTCATCTACAGCCAATGCCTGCACTGAATGAAACCCGAAGAAACACAGCGAGTGTTCGGCACATGGAACCCGTTACACAATTTGTACGCAATTCTGTTTTTTTCTCAACCCATACTGAGTGGCTCGCATATGTTGTTGGTGCAAATCAAACGTAAACACGGCAAATACTGCGCTTTTAGTGTTTAATAACGACTGATTAAGTTACACATATTCATTTGTCTCTGTCCAAGGTTATTCATTCAGAAATATCTCTGAATACATTGAGCTGTCCTATAATTAGTTCAACCTTTTTAAAGCAGCCATATTTTTTTAAAACCTGTATGTAACATTTTCCCAATACTTTCACGTAACCCACGCAAACTAATAACAGTCGAGAAATAATTCCCACCAATTCACGAATGAAAACGACGTCTTTCTATGTAAAAGCCAAAACTGCTGCTATTTTAATCTTTAGAAATATCTCGGTGCCAAAATGTTCAGATTAAAATCACCTGTTTTCAACTTGTCCAGTTTTGTTAACACAGTACCTTTGAATTACAGAGAGAAAGAGAGGTGGGCTTGCCTTCCTCATGCAAATAAAACCAGCTCAGAAAGCACAAAATGTTTATGAGGCAAGTAAACTAAGACAACAAACTATATTCGCCCCCCTCTAGCAGTTTGGTTCCGCTTTGTGATCCTACTTTTTAATGCCACCCCATGCAAGATACAGGGTCAGTACTAAAACTGTGACCACCCACCAACGGAAACCAGTAGACATGTTTAGATACGGCAAAAGAAAAAAGGTATGGTCATATTTTCCCCCGTTTGATCATATGGCTTTTGTTTATAGTCTGGGTTTAGCGAAGAAGTGTTTAACCTTTCCAGAAGCAGTTCTCTGCTCAAGAAAACACAGTGCACTTCAAGCATATTTTTATTTATTAAATTGTTATTAGTGCCACAACCCTTGAAAGGCTTTTTATAAAAAATAAAAATAAATAAAATATGAGCAACATGTACATTCAGATTTTTGTTCTTGCATACTTTATAATGAAAGACAATTTCAATTTTCACGTCTGGTATCAAATTCTGATACAGAAAAAAACCCACCTGTAAAAGCTTAGTTCCATTTCATGACATGAATAAAACCACTAAAACAATTTAAATTGAATCAGGAGCAGAAACCGAATCATATATCAATTTCCATCACAATTACAACCACACCTAAAACAAATTAAACTATATTTTCAAAGACAACAAAATCTTTAAGGGGAAAAAATGGAAAAAGTATTAATTTAAAAAAAGAAATTTCCATAATTTAACTTCTTACTTAACCAACCAATCAACTCGACTAATACAAAAGAAATCCTGAAAAAGCAGCCAATGAGATTCTCAGATACAATCAATGTCTAGACCCTCTATTTATCTGTTTTATTATGTTGGCTGTTGGAAGAGTGGTGAGGTGAGGGAGGGAGGGAGTCGGAGGGAGGGGTGGCATGGTTACCTAGATGAGGCGAAGGACCACCCAGCTAGATCATTACTTCAGGCCGTATCACGTACTATACGAGCTGCCACTACACTAGAATCCACAGTGAAACCTGACACCTTTTGTAGGTGGACACAGGACATGCATGGCTATGGTTTAATCAGCCAGCAACACAGACTGTCATATGTACACGGCATACATAGTTGTGGGGAAGAGAGCAAAACAGTCATATGCAAAACACAGACTGTCATATGTACACGGCATACATAGTTGTGGGGGAGAGAGCAACACAGTCATATGCACAACACAGACTGTCATATGTACACAGCATACATAGTTGTGGGGGAGAGAGCAACAGTCATATGCACAACACAGACTGTCATATGTACACGGCATACATAGTTGTGGGGGAGAGAGCAACACAGTCATATGCAAAACACAGACTGTCATATGTACACAGCATACATAGTTGGGGGGAGAATGTAGAGGAATCGGTCAGCAACACAGTCATATGTACAACACAGTCAGTCATATGTACAACACTGTCAGTCATACGTACAAGTCATACATTGATGGGGGACAAGGGTAGGGCAGAGTGAATCAACAGTCCATTCAGAAGTTAGTGAATATCTCTGGACTTACCCTGTGTTGAAAGGCGGATTCGGTCCCAAAATCTTTGATCCTTCCCAAAAACAATCTAACGGTGTAATAACAACACATGGTAACAACTCTTCTAATATCTGAAAGAGATGAATAACAATGGTATGAGTATCTGCATCGGTCTGAAATCTGAATTATTAGTATCTGAACTCTTGGTCTGATATTTGAATTATTAATCTGATATCCAAATTATTGGTATGATATCCGATTGATAGATCTGATATCTGAATTATCATCGTATTCAATTATAAATTGAACATGGTTAAAAAAGGCAAATATTTTCTTTCATGAATTTCAATTGAATTTGAATAATTAAATACTTACTGAATCAATAAAATTATTTTCAATCGCAGGAAAACTAGCAGCATAACACAAATCAGCAAATTTCCACGTTCTGCAACAAGAAAAAGAAGAATATGTAAATCACGTAAACAATGATGGAAATTGAGATCTTGTTATCAATGATCTGAAATTTCCAAGATCTGGGATTACAAAACATTTTTGAGTATGATTTCATGCTCAACTCAAAGTTTTGTTCACAAATCCCCATTTAAAATATGAGCTTGAGCATGGAATCTTACTCAAAAGTTTCGTAATCTCGTGGCCAAATCTGAGACAACGGACATCCTTGCTTTAAAATACTGAATAATTAATATCTTCATTTAAATCATTCTGTGTCACATTAAACGTCATCTTAATCAAGAAATACATAACTGTGAAATTATTATTAAAAGAGACTCTTAACTCTCCACGCTGAAGGAATGAACTATTGTTTTACGTCAAAGCGGGAATCTTTCACCCATAGATGACGGCAGGCAACCGGAGAAGCCTTAAAGAGCAGAGCCTGTGATTAATCCAGTAGGGAGAGGGATGAATATAACAAAAGTAACAAAGTCAGGTGTAACTAAAGTGAAACAAAACTTTTAACAAAACCAGTCTATACGAAATGACTTGTTTTATACAACCTGATTCTACAGACAATAAAATGAAAATCTAACAGGAAACATCAGTTGCTAGTTAAAATTAATAGGGTATTAAAAAATTTAAGTTTCTATCTCCACTTACAGGCCATCGACTTCGACTTGTATCTTCGTTGCCTCGACAATTGCATCTAAGTGTAGTAATAATGACTCGACATTTAAGAGGTTTGTAGCTTTCTTTGGTGTTTGTATAATTATTTCGCTTGTCGTCCCACTTCCCTCTCCTATCGTCTTTCTCGTATATTCCAACTCTCGTTCTAACCTTCCATCCACTGAAACAAACAAAAATATAGTTAATTTTCAGACATAATCATAACCTAGTTAATGGACATAAACACTTTTTTTTTTTAAATGTTCTGAAGGCCAGGGTTCCGATGCACAGAACAATCGTGAGTAACTTCTTACATATTATTAATAATATTTAAATATTAATAATATTCTTAAATAGGATTTGAACTCGGACCTTCAAGTTTGTGGTATTACACTCTCCCACTGTGCTATTCAATTCCTATTATGGGATATCTCACTGCCTATGCTAACTATGGTATACCCTATTTGCACTGTCAGTAGACATGGTAGAGGTTGATAGGTCTTCCGAGATTGGAGGAAAGTTTATACTACATAAATCTAATCTATAGCTCATATGTTCATCTAACTGACAAGGACTATGATTCTTTTAAATAGGCATCTAGCTAGGATTAGTTTCCAGGAATGTGTGGGTGAGCGAGTTTCATTCAATGCCACTAGCAGTAGTGCTTCCAACGATGCATGGAGAGCACATATCAGTATCTTGCCAGCATGTCACTGGTTCCTCGTCAATGGAATTGGGGCGAGTGGTTGATGGGTGAGTGTGTGTGTGTGTGTGTGTGTGTGTGTGTGTGCATGGTGTGTGTGTGTGTATGTGCGTGTGTGTGCATGGTGTGTGTGTGTGTGTGTGTGTGTGTGTGTGTGTGTGTCTGTGTGTGTGTGCACATATGTGGTGTGGGGTGTGAGTGGCTTAGTAGATGTCGTGAGATGGGTGTGATTTCTACAAATTAGTATATAATTTTATGTGTGTGGCTGTATTATTTGTGTTTCAAAGAAAAGTTGAAATCTATATTCAATTAAAAATTAATATATTTGAGAACTAAATTTATGAAGATGGCTTTCTTGATTAAAACCTGTGTTTTCTTCTTTCTTGTACCTATCCTAACATGCACAACACACAATAGCCTCGCTTTGTTCAGGGACACCTAAAACAATAAACTATCTTCATAAATGTATTCTACTAAATCCCAATCGGTGCTGTGTATGGCACCTCTGAATGTCACAAACAGGAAGACTCTTAAAAGATCCACCAGTCAAATGCAAACATCACTGTAATAAAAGCCACTTTTCTAAGAAAAAACATTTAAATAAAAATTAGAACAATAATGACCCGACAGACAGTCAAAAAAGATTTCTGATGCCTACGTATGCAGGTGTGCGAGAAACTAGACGAGCTCGAGATGAGATGAGACGTGGAGATCTCACACAGGTGAACGGGACGTAAAGTTCTATCCGGTCCCATTTGCTCATCACTCCCATTCCTACACAACTACCACACAGGAACACGGAAAAGCTTCCGCAGTGCTCTCTCGCTCGTATTCTAGTAAAACCCGTAGTGGCAGGCAATTGGCAAATCTGGCGTGATTTTCTTTTCTCCCCCGCCTCAGGAATGTTCCCCTCTCGGAAACGTAGACCCGCATTATTATACAATAAATTTCATTCTCCGACCGACTTTGCTTTTTATATCTGCACACGGAAAATTTGCCAGGTTATATTTTTTTGCCCTCCTTTTCTCCTAACCCCTCGCTTTTGTCATTAACAAATACAAAAAAAATGCAAGTCAGTTCGGGGGAAAAGAAGAAATCATACGAGATCATATTCGCTGTTCACCTACACAAGATAACAAACCCCCCCCACCCCCCCACCCCCATACCAACCCCGACATCATGTGTGGTCTCCCCTTGTCAGACCTTGTCCCATCTAACAGATATCTACCTCGCCAGTGAGGAGAGTTCCACACCGATAGATTTGCCTGTTAACTGATCTGTATTGCTGACATGTGTGATAGTGCCCACCTCCCCCACCTCCCCCAACCCCCAGTTTTCAGTCCATCACCATCTCTCACACTGGGTTATTGCAAATATTGTCACATAAAACCTACAGAGGTTGGAATAGTATTACCATGTTAACAAAGAAAGAATATTGTCCCAACTTCAATATTGTATCTTCTTGTGTCTTGTCGGTTCGTTAATTGCGAGTTTCTTGAATGCCAAAGGATGCGCACGAGATGAAATGTGTTCATGTGAACAAACATAAAGCCATATACATGAAACATGCGTAGATTGTGGTGTATGAATATAGGTAATTGTACTTATTACAATTTAAAGTTTCACGGGCGCAAGCATTTACAATTCAGGAATGATACTTTCTGTGTATAGGATACGTTCTTCAATTTTGTATTTATTTATTTTTAATTGGGGTTTTAATGAATGAATTATTGTTTTACTGTCACAGCAGGAATCTTTCACCCATAGGTGACGACAAATAGGGTTTTAAAGTCGCTTTCTAGAATCTTTCACTAACATCACAACTTGTCAGTTTAGGGCAGGAGGGAACTCACAACATCTGTAGCACTGAATGTTGCAGTAAACCTGCGAGCACTGGCTGGTACTGACAAAACCAAGGATGATAATTGCATTGCCACTCTACAGTCAGTCCATCCTATCAATATCGCGTCAGAAAGGTAACTTTCACGAACATTGAAGCCGGTCCCCCCAGGGCGGGATTTGAACCTGGAACATTTGGCTCTGAAGTCCAACGTTCTACCACTGCGCTACATTTCTTCAATGTGAAATGACAGTTTATCATCATCATTGTACCTTTAATAATACTGAGTTTCATTTTACTCAGTATGCCTTTAATAATGCTGCTACACGGTTAAATTATATTGATAGTGTTGCATTCTTGATTACCATTTCTAGTAATTTCACAAAGTACTAATTGACTAACACTTGATATATATATAGGACAGACTGTAGTCTTTGACGGAGAGACCGAAGATGACCATCTAGCTATAGTCTGTTCCTGTGACTTCAATCAATAGTAGGGGTGCCACGATTCACTGATGCAACGGTGCATCGCGATTTTACCTCTTATATCGTCTTTGTGAATCGATTTCTAAATACATGTTCAGATCAATTTATTTTCATAATATTCCTGATTTTAACAGGTTAGTTCCGCTCTTATTGGGTTTAGAGTTAGATTTCAGTATTTTTCACAAGGATTTAAGTATTTTATTAACAAAATATATTGTTTTCAAATGTTCTTTTCATGACTGACATATTTGTACTGGATATTTTAAAGAAATAATTACCTTCATATAACATGATTACTGAAAATCTTCCCAAGGTTCTTTAAAATTTAATCGCTATACATATCGTATCGTGAGCCTGGTATCATGATACGTATCGTATCGCGAGATAGGTGAATCGTGGCACTTCTAATCAATAGTATATTGATATTGTGTTCCTGTGACTCGGACAAATAATAAGGACTACCGCCATCAGACTGTACCCAGTCACCTCCGAGGAGCTCATTAGGCGCAGGAATGCTACAGACAAGCCTTCCTAGATTACCACCCCCCTACACCCACAACAAAGACTCCCGAGCACCCCACCCCCCCTATGCCTCCCATTCCCACACACACACACCTCTCCTTTCTCTCTCCTTCCACACTTCTGCCCACACAGACCAAGATCAGCCTGTTTTAGACATTAACGGTGAAAACATTTCTCTAAGCTCGACCAACTTTTTGTCAGGACTTTAGTTTTGCCCCATTGATCCGACTGCCCTCCGAGGCAGGATGGGAGGGTGGGGGGTGGGGCTTGAGGGGAGGTAAAAGGGGGAAGGATCAACGCCGGAGAAAATTGCGCCCGCCCTTTATAAAGCAGACTTCGGTGTGGGCTAGTTTCGGGACCTTTGCCTGATCTCCGTGGTGGATCCACTCTGACCAGGATGATGCGAGGAGTTACGTGACGTGGACACGTGAAAGAGAATTGTCCGCGGGCGGCTGTAAACACCTCTACCTGTAGCTACGATATAGTGAAGGCCTGCATTGGTGGTAGTGCTGCTCCACAGACAAACATTGCATTCCTCACGGTAGTAATCAGAGATGGACTAAGCACTGTAAGCAGTATGGTTTGATAGAGGCCTGATTCAACAGACTTCCTCCTCTGGAGAGTGGTAGGGGGGAGAAAGGAGCACAGCCGTGGGGCCTTCTCGGGGTGAAACACTTGGGTGGGGCCTTCTTGGGGCGAAACACTTAACACGTGTGGGGAGGCAAAAGACCAAGTCTTGGGTGGGGACAAGACATCCTGGGTTAGTAATTGCCCCAAGAATGAGAGAATAATAGACGCGCTGCCACTGACATCGGTGCTTAGTAGACAAGACAGGTGTTTTCCTGATCAGTGTACAAGACTAGAGGGAGGCACCGCTGATATATAACACTAACTCTCACACAGTGGGAGAAGTGTCAAGGATATAACGATAGGGAATGTGGCGATACCCCAAGTTTACAACTAGGAAACAATACAAAGAATATTCTAGGAAATTATTATATGTAAACATTGCCCCACGTTCACGACTAGGAAATATTATTAATACAAATAATATTCTAGGAAATTATAATATATGTAAACATTGCCCAAAGTTCACGACTAGGAAATAATACAAAGAATATTCTATGAAATTAATATATGTAAACATGGCAACGAAAGATATTACGGTATGAACTATTACATGACTTCTTGTTCCATGAATATAGACATTTTTTTATCATGTGATCTTTGCTACAATCACTGAGAGAAAAGCCTGGAAAAAGTAGATATTACGATATTGACATCTTAGTTCATGAATATACATAAACATGGGCAAAGAAAATCTATAATACGATTCTTGCTACATGTCTACAGTAGGAAGAAAACCTGAAACAACTTCTTATTCCATAAATATATACGTAAATATGGCCAAAAGATACAAACAACAACTACTACTACTACTACTACTACTACTACCACTACTATCACTACTACAATGACTACCAATAGTAATAATAATAATAATAATAATAATAAAATAACAATAACATAATCATGTAAAAAGTCTTTCCACCCCAATAACAAAATATTTGTAAACATAAAACATCACAGAAATAACCAACATTAAATTGTATTTCTTACACAACTTGAATTCATTAAATTTCCACTGCACCTACAATGACATGTTCCAACCTTTACAGACCCCCACCTCCCAAGTGCTGATCCTGCAGCCAGTCTATGAGATGCACACTGAGAGAAGGGGGCACAACCCAAGCAACAGGGCCCTATAAAGGTCACATGCAGTCTGACAGTACTTAACACATTCAAGGAAAATTCCTCACCCGTTTTCCCTCCTCTGTATTTGTATACCATGGACCTTATGGCAAGATTATAGAAAGAAATCAAACCATCTGTAGATGCTATGCGCTCTGTACCAATGACTTACTCATACCAAATGTAAAATTTGCGAAAAATATAAAATCACGATAAAAACAAAACAAAAGCAAAATCTACAAGGTGGCTGATGCAACAGTAATATGTTGTCATATTTTAAAATATTAATTAAAACAAATAGTAAAAAGATGCATTTATCCTGATTATTAAAATAATTAATAAGAACTTCATATATATATATATATATTAAATAATTACATTTAATATCCATATCATGAAATTTTTATAAAATAAATTGTACAGTAACAGATGAGTAACTTTTCACACATTTATCAATATATCAAAATTATATTCTCCAACCTTCAAGAAAAATATTCATGATTTAATCAAATTATGACCCTAGAGTGTTCATCACTTTCTCATAGTATTACCGTTTCCTGGATTGAATTTAATTGTCAAATTGATATTTATTTATGTTCTTGAATTAGGGTTTAGATCCGCTTTCAAGATTCTTTCACTGTAAGTTTGGGGCAGAAGGAAACCCGCAACATCCGTATCGCTGAATGTTGCAGTAAACCTGCGAGCACTGACTGGTACTGACTGACCAAGGATGCCGACTGTATTGCCATAGTACATAAAGGTCTGTTGGGTGAACTTCAGATAAGGCATAGATGTGAATGTAAAACAAGGGTGTAAATCCTATGTATAAAATCCAACTGTGGTATTTTACTAGGCAGCACGTTTCAACAATGACACACTGTGAAATGAACTCAGACCGAAAGCAAACATTTTCCTGTCATTCAAACTTCAAATGCTGAAGTTCCCAAACATGAAATAACATATCCATCTGAAATTGGCACAAGTATGTCAAACAAGAATAATCAATGACGTTCCATGAAATAATAAAAACAGGAAGTAATTACAAAAATTGTTTATCTATTGCGTGAACTTTTTTTTATGTAATAAATGATGAACAGGGTCAAGGATAACTTATTCTACTTGTTTGCATTTTCAGTAAATTTAAATTTCATGTAAAGTTAAAAAACGGACATTCCAATTTAAAAAACATATTATTAGAGAAATGTCATGTCATATAAAGGCTAATAGTGCTGAAATAAGCACATACACGAAAATCAACACACATTGCATACCAGTAATAATGAAAAATAAATTAAAATAATAAAATCAAAAGTTATTATTATTTAAAAAAATATATCATCCAGCCATTCTCATAACTATCTTATCAATTCCAACTTCTACAGCAACATATAAAAATAGTAATTTGTTATACTATCTGTAAGTGCAGTATATAAAAAAACAACACTTGCCACACACGCAAACGTAAATTGTAACGCGGATCGAGAGTACATTCGCCGTGTCACTGTTGACATCCGAGCCACAATAGCAGGGGATTGGAGGATATGAAAAGTCTATTGCAACTGGGGTCATATCCAGACTCAATAAAACTAATTATGCAGAGAAAATATCCCAATGTCGGATTAGATTGTGCATGTGAATGTTTTGTTAGTTATTCAGTGAGAATTGTTCGGATATTCCTCGTACGTTTATATCACTGACAATGCCACAAACGTATTCGGGCCACATACATGACAAGACCAAAGAATGTTCGTACTTGTCAAGTGTGAACTCTCGTCCCGGTTTACAATGGTTTATTTATGTAGGTACACTAATAACCTCCACCGATGCATTGTGGGTATATCTGTATCCGAGGGTGACAGCGTGCATGTACCTAAAACGCCACAATTGCTACAACACAATTATAAGACCAATAGTGCAATGAACGTTGCAAGACGCTATCCATAGTAGTTCGCCAATTTGGTGGTGGTCTACTTAACCTTCTCCCTGCTGAATAAAATAAAAGTGTTCTATTTCGGCATGTGATCGAGCAACTTAAGTCGCCTTCAGCAGGGAGAGGGTTAAAGCAATCGAGGAAAACCTGGGTCCTGTTGTATGAAAGTACATCATTAGCTGCTACTCCTGCAACGACTTTCAATGCTTACGTAATGCTGCATTAGTTAATGGAGGTTTAATGACACGTTAATGGAGCATTAGCATTTCATACAACCGGGGGCCCTGAAGTTTTGTTGACAAATCCTCGTATTAAAAACTCGAGCGTGAAATTATACTAAAATATTGTCGTAATCTCTGGGCCGGATTTCATACACCTCTATCGCTACCAGGATCTAGCCTTCCAAAGCAACCTAGCGAACATCTTTCATCACAGTAGATCCACTGCATAGTCTCTCTGAACAGACACCTCAGCAAATCTTTCACACGTAGATTACACTTGCCAATCTTTGATAAATAAAAAAAACTCTTGCCTGCGGACAAAAGTTTGGTGGTTTGGGGTGTGTGGGGGTGGGGGTGGGGGGATTCATACCTGGTAATATCCTCGATGTGTGAAGTTTTTTTTGTACCCAGTGTGTGAAAACTATGAAAACACTTTCCACTGGTTGAAAGGAACAATTGAAGATATGACATGTGAAGTGTGTGGGGTTGGGCTGGGGTGTTTAGGGGACTGTTTGAGGAAACCAAGGAAAGGTATTCAAGCATTGTAGGCGGAATGTAGTAGCTGAGATTTCTGAATGGCAAGAGTGATGTAGCTTAGGTTATAGGGCACCAGATGGAATTACACATACAACTACACACATACTGTACATATAGATAAACACACATGTATGTGCCTTTAGTGATGAATTTATCAACTAGGACATTGAATAATAATCCACGTGTCACTAGCATATGAGAGATAGAGATAGAGATAGAGATAGAGAGAGAGAGAGAGAGAGA